>QNTS01001392.1:198565-250158 GCA_003317085.1 Hucho hucho
TGTATATATTGGATAACGGCACAATCATTTGGCCATTTTTGGGCTTGGGATCATAAAATGTATTTAATATATGGCTCATCAGGCTCAGGTAGCATCAGGTTAGAATGTTCTTGCTGATCAAAGCTCTAATCAAATCCAGACATATTTACAGTTGAAGTCGTAAGTTTACATACACCTTAGCCAAATACATTTAAACTCAGTTTTTCACAATTCCTGACATTTAATCCAAGTAAACATTCCTTGTCTTAGGTCAGTTAGGATCTCCACTTTATTTTAAGAATGTGAAATGTCAGAATAATAGTAGAGAGAATTATTTATTTCAGCTTTTATTTCTTTCATCACGTTCCCAGTGGGTCAGAAGTTTACATGCACTCAATTAGTATTTGGTAGCATTGCCTTTAAATTGTTTAACTTGGGTCAAACGTTTTGGGTAGCCTTCCACATGCTTCCCACAATAAGTTGGGTGAATTTTGGCCCATTTCCTCCTGACAAAGTTGGTGTAACTGAGTCAGGTTTGTAGGCCTCCTTGCTCGTACATGCTTTTTCAGTTCTGCCCACACATTTTATATAGGATTGAGGTCAGGGCTTTGTGGTGGCCTCTCCAATACCTTGACTTTGTTGTCCTTAAGCCATTTTGCCACAACTTTGGAAGTATGCTTGGGGTCATTGTCCATTTGGAAGACCCATTTGCGACCAAGCTTTACTTTCTGACTGATGTCTTGAGATGTTGCTTCAATATATCCACATAATTTTCCTGCCTCATGATGCCATCTATTGTGTGAAGTGCACCAATCCCTCCTGCAGCCAAGCACCCCCACAACATGATGCTGCCACCCCCGTGCTTCACGGTTGGGATGGTGTTCTTTGGCTTGCAAGCCTCCCCGATTTTCCTCCAAGCATAACGATGGTCATTATGGCCAAACAGTTCTATTTTTGTTTCATCAGACCAGAGGACATTTCTCCAAAAAGTACGATCTTTGTTCCCATGTGCAGTTGCAAACCATAGTCAGGCTTTTTTATGGCGGTTTTGGAGAAGTGACTTCTTCCTTGCTGAGTGGCCTTTCAGGTTATGTCGATATAGGACTCGTTTTACTGTGGTTATAGATACTTTTGTACCTGTTTCCTCCAGCATCTTCACAAGGTCCTTTGCTGTTGTTCTGGGATTGATTTGCACTTTTCGCACCAAAGTACATTAATCTCTAGGAGACAGAACGCGTCTCCTTCCTGAGCAGTATGACGGCTGTGTGGTTCCATGGTGTTTATACTTGCATACTATTGTTTGTACAGATGAACGTGGTACCTTCAGGCGTTAGGAAATTGCTCCCAAGGATGAACCAGACTTGTGGAGGTCTACAAAAATTTTTTTGGGAGGTCTTGGCTGATTTCTTTTGATTTTCCCATGTCAAGCAGAGGCACTGAGTTTGGTAGGCCTTGAAATACATCCACAGGTACACCTCCAATTGACTCAAATTATGTCAATTAGCCTATCAGAAGCTTCTAAAGCCATGACATAATTTTCTGGAATTTTCCATGCTGTTTAACTACTTAGGGAGCAGTGGGGCACTACCCGGTGAAATGTAAGGCGCCAAATTCAAAATCCAAAAGTTGAATTATTAAACATTCATCAATATACAAGTGTTGCATAGTCATCAAAAGCTCTGCTTCTTGGCAATATCTCACAGCGTTGTCAGATTTCAAAAAGGCTTTAGGGTGAAAGCACAACATTTGATTGTTTGAGGATAGCACCTCTAATATTTCTGCATTAGCATAAATTCATAAACCGGTTCACACAAAACCCATATCACAGCGTTTTGTTTAGGGAATGGAAAGCTTCTTGAAGACGACTCCCGAAGGGTTCACAGGTTGCTTCTGTAGGTTACCAAGAAAACAATCTTTTTCAGTAAATAATATAGGTATTTAGAGTCAAACCAACCGCGCAATACTAGTATTTTAGGTGGCAACTCAGCGGGTAACTTGGCACTTCTCTTCACGTTCAAATTATACCTATAAACTTTCGACAAACAAATCAAACATCATTTTTAATGTATCCTTAGGTATCCTTTTGTGTATATTTGCTGTAATATTTCAACCGGACGATAACGTGAACGATAGGAAAGAAAAATAAAGTGGTGCGTGTTCACAATCTTGCGCGCTTCAAACCTTGTTTACAAAAGTGGTCCCCTGACTATTTCCTCTTCCTATCCATTTTGCTTACTCCTAGAACTCCCAGTCTTTGTATAAAGACTGTTGACATCTAGTGGAAGCCATAGGTACTGCAGTCTCAGTCCTGGTTAAAATAAAAATGAATAGGCAGCCTGGAGAAGAAGGTCAAGTACAAAAAAACTGCAAATCCGGCTGGATTTTCCTCGGGTTTTCGCCTGCTATATCAGTTCTGTTATACTCACATACATTATTTTAACACTCTTAGAAATTTCAGAGTGTTTCCTATCCAATAGTACTAATTATGTGCATATCCTATTCTCTGGGCCTGAGTGGCAGGCATTTTACCGTCACCTATGCAGCCGCTCCCTAAGAAGTTAAAGGCACAGTCAACTTAGTGTATGTAAACTTCTGACCCACTGGAATTGTGATACAGTGAATTATAAGTGAAATAATCTGTCTGTAAACAATTGTTGGAAAAGTTACGTGTGTCATGCACAAAGTAGATGTCCTAACCGACTTGCCAAAACTATAGTTTATTAACAAGAAATTTGTAGAGTGGTTGAAAAAATGAGTTTTAATGACTCCAACCTGATTGTATGTAAACTTCCGACTTCAACTGTATATGCCTTATAATTGTTTTTTGAATGACACTTCCGGTTTTGGCGGGAAATACCTGGTCACTTGGGAGAAAAGTGATTCATTCTCAGGATGGAACGTTTGTAAAATACCGGGAAAATATTCAACCCTAGTTGTAAACCTTTCACAGTTGCTTTAAGGGACATGGAATTAATGTCTTTGCCCCACTTACGTTTGATTGTTCTGTGAAATGTTTTATCTTCAGGAGGTCAAAGTAAATTGGGCAACCACTCCAAGTAGCCAGAAGAAAGACACATCTAGTAAGTGTTTACATTTGAACTTTTTCATCTTTTACTACAAAGGCAGTAAAAAGTAATTTAAAAAAATTCTAAAGGCACTCGCACATCTGAGCTATCTTTGTTTATTTTTTCTCAGTAAAAAAAATCTATAAGATGTTTTATTGTCACATACACCGGATAAGTGCAGTGAAATTTAGTAGTACGGTCATATGTGTTTAGCGGGTGTAGCGAAATGCTTGTGCTTCTAGCTCCGACAGTGCAGTAATATCTAACAAGTAATATTTAACAAATACACAACATATACCCAATACACACATCTAAGTAAAGGAATGGAATTAAGAATATATAAATATATGGACAAGCAATGCTTTAAATGCATTGTTCAATGATACATCGACAGTATTTTGACGTTGTCTGCTCGGGTATTCGAAGCAGAGACCTTTCGGTTACTGGCCCACCGCTCTAACTGCTAGGCTACCTGCCACCCAGTAGCTACATTAGAGAATAATAGTTATTCTGTCTTGGTCATTTCAGATCACTTCCATGTATTTGTTGGAGACCTGAGCCCTGAGATCACCACTGAGGATATCAAAGCTGCATTTGCACCTTTTGGGAAAATCTCGTAAGTTGCTTTGTGTTTTAAGCTTGTCGGATTTAGTATGTTGTTTCCAGACTTGACATCCCCAGGAAATTGCTTTTCTCTGTTATTTTGTCTAATCATTCGAGTAACTTTAGAGTTCTTCTCATAATAAATGTGTTTGTAAGAGGTCCATAAACAGAATGGATGTGTAACCACATACAGTATATACAGTGCATTTGGAAAGTATTCAGACCCCTTGACTTTTTCTACATTTTGTTACGTTACAGACTTATTTTAAAATGTATTAAATTGTTTTTTTTTTTACCCTCATCAATCTACACACAATACCCCATAATGACAAAGCAAAAACAGTTATTTAAGTATTCAAAGCCTTAACCTAGTACTCTGTTGAAGCACTTTTGGCAGCGATTACAGCCTTGAGTCTTCTTGGGTATGGCGCTACAAGCTTGGCACAACAGTATTTGGGGAGTTTCTCCCATTCTTCTCTGCAGATCCTCTCAAGCTCTGTCAGGTTGGATGGGGAGAGTTGCTGCACAGCTATTTTCAGGTCTCTAGAGATGTTTTGATCGAGTTCAAGTCTGGGCTCTGGCTGGGCCGCTCACAGACATTCAGAGACTAGTCCCAAAGCCACTCCTGCCTTGTCTTGGCTGTGTGCTTAGCGTCATTGTCCTGTTGGAAGGTGAACCTTCGCCCCAGTCTGAGGTCCTGAGCGCTCTGAAGCAGGTTTTCATCAAGGAGCTCTCTGTACTTGGCTCCGTTCATCTTTCCCCCGATCCTGACTAGTCTCCCAGTCCCTATTGCTGAAATACATCCCCACGTCATGATGCTGCCACCACCATGATTCACCGTAGGGATGGTGCCAGGTTTCCTCCAGACATGACACTTGACATTCAGGGCAAGAAGTTCAATCTCGGTTTCATGAGACCAGAGAATCTTGTTTCTCATGGTCTGAGAGTCCTTTAGGTGCCTTTTGGCAAACTCCCAAGTGGGCTATTATGTGCCTTTTACTGAGGAGTGGCGGCCAGCTCTAGGAAGAGTCTTGGTGGTTCCAAACTTCTTCCATTTAAGAATGATGGAGGCCACGGGGTTCTTGAGGACTTTCAATGTTGCAGAAATTATTTGGTACCCTTCCCAAGATCTGTGCCACGACACAATCCTGTCTCGGCGCTATACGGACAATTCCTTCGACCCCTTGGGGTGGAGCACTGTCAGCTGTGGGACCTTATTATAGACTGGTGTGTGCCTTACCAAATCATGTCCAATCAATAGAATTTACCACAGGTGGACTCCAAGTTGTAGAAACATCTCAAGGATGATCAATGGAAACAGGATGTACCTGAGCTCATTTTCGAGTCTAATAGCAAAGGGTCTGAATACTTATGTAAATAAGATATTTATGTGTTTTATTTGTAATACATTTGCAAAAGTTTCTAATCTTGTTTTCGCTTTGTCATTATGGGGTATTGTGTGTAGGTTGAGGATTTTTTTTATTTAATCCATTTTAGAATAGAATAATATAACAAAATTTGGAAAAAGTCAAGGGGTCTGAATACTTTCCGAATGTTGTATATACTGTAGATGTAATTACTTTGACTATTGGTTGAAATCACATTTTAAAGCTTATCACACCCAGTCTTGATACATACATCACTATCCCTGTTTTGATCATTTGTGAAAAGCAGGATGACAGAACAAGTGACAAAGTATTTTCAATTGTAATTCATAGATATTGACTTTCAGTCTGTATCTAAAACCCCACTAATTTCACAACTCAACTATTTTCACTGCCAACATTGAATATTAGCTTTCTAGTGTCCTCTCATGCTTTTTTGATAAATATAGGAATGGTAAGTAGTTTGGGATGTCAAATATAAGATTGTAGTTCAAGCTTTGTATGTGTAACCCTGAAAAGCTTTCAGCCTTTCAGTAGTTGTGAGTCTCAGTTAAGTAATAGCGTTCTGGTTATTTTACAGAAATGCTCATAGGATTGGACAGGAGCTTGAAGTCTAACAGCAAGGAACTGTGCACACTGGAAACTCAGATGTAGACTTTTTTTCCTCATATCTATTTATTCTATTCCTTTCCTTTTGTATTTTTTGCATTAACATGACCTAGTTTAGTATAACAAACTCCAATATTCAATACATATACTTAAGATTTGTGTAAAAGTGATTCTGGTTTGTTAGTAATGTTGATAGTTTTATGCTCCTTTCCTAAAAATCTGAAAATGTTTTCAAATTTGCAGCTCCCCAAACTCCATAATGGTGGTAAAGAATTTACCAGGAAAAATAAAGAAATCTGTTAACAGGCCATGTATGCCATTTAATTCCTTTTTTCTCTTTGATATTTATATATATTTATATTGGTAGGATGAGCACCATCAGCAGATTAGGAATGCATGGTAGTCCATAAGAAGTGTTGTGGATTATAATTGGTGCACTGTTTGACAGGGAACCCTTAACTGAAAATGAATCTGGAGAAAGAAGCAGTTAAACTATCAGTGTAGGTTGCATTTCTTTGTACTTGTTTTTGTTTTCGAATGCTGATTTTTATAGTAATCAGTTGAGGGATTTTAAGGTAGTTAAAGGTGCTTGAATTTTTGTAATGTAATGTCAGAAAATCTTATATAATATATCTGCCGCCAATAGTGGAATGATAGTGTTTCACAGTATTACCGACCCACCAGTGACCTGATTGGCTGTGATATTCACCTATTGATTTATCCCGCCGGAGCAGCATCTGTCGTCAAAATGGGAAAGCGGTTCTGACTTTGTGGCTGTGTTATCTAGTGGAAATCGCTCTGTCATTTCCTGGTTGCAAAAATTCTACACTTGTTCGCAAAATTACAGTTTAAGTGAGAACTAGCACTAAATAGTGTAGGGAATCATTGTACCATCTAAATCGCTGTGTATTTATCTTTTCAATAACAATTTATTTATTTTGCTGTTTGAAGCTGATGGACCAAACTGAAACGGTTACAGCTTCAAACAGCTGTAAAAATTGTATTTATTGTTATTGAAAATATAATTCACAGCGATTTAGATTGTAAAATGATTCCCTACACTATTCAGTGCTTTTTTTCTCACATAAACTGAAGTTGAGTGAATAGTGTAGAACTTTAGCAACCAGGAGATGACAGCGATTTCCACTAGATAACAATGCCACAAAGTCAGAACAGCTTTCCCATTTTGACGACAGATGCTGCTCTGGCGGGAGAAATCAATAGACTGATATCACAGCCAATCACAACACTGGCAGGTACAGTAAGTAATACTGTAAAACACTATAATTTCACTATTATGGCAGATATATTATGTACCTTTTCTGAAATTACAATGCAAAAATGAAAACAAATCCTATGTGTAGCACCTTTAAGATATTTATTGGGATTTTAGGGGACAATGTAGTCGATTCGAAGTTCAGTGTGTGTGTGTGGTTCCTTTTAATTTATGCATGTTATACAGTGGTGCAATGGTCTGATGCTATTGTCTTGTGTCCTTCCAGGGATGCTCGTGTTGTGAAGGACATGACGACAGGGAAATCTAAGGGGTATGGATTTGTGTCCTTCTATAACAAACTGGTAAGGCTCCGGTGCAGGAACACAAGATGAAGGTTAATTCTGTTTACTATTTTCTATTTTCAGTAGATTTGATCTTTTAAACAATTTTTAAGTTTTATAAATAAGTACACTGTAAATGCACATTTTGTGTTCTCTGTTGGTCGTTTTGTAACTTAAGTACAAGTTGTAGTTTATTTGATAGTTAATTATTCCTGTTGAATATATATTCTTATCCATCCATGTAGTATGCAAAACATGTTTTAAATGACATAATAATAGCACATAGTTTATAGAATATGTATAGAACAATGTAGAATCTGGAGAGGAAACGTCTTTTTTTGAACAACAGGATGCAGAGAATGCCATTGTGCACATGGGGGGACAGTGGTTAGGGGGACGCCAGATCAGGACCAACTGGGCAACTCGCAAGCCACCCGCCCCAAAGAATGTGCAAGACAGTAAGTATGAGTGAGATAAGACTGTTGATTTAATAGAGTTGAAATGGGAGTTATGAGGCTGAATGTTCATATTTATCTTATTTATTTATCTTTATCTTATCATATTTATCTTCAGATGGCTCGAAGCAGCTGAGGTTTGAAGATGTAGTGAACCAATCCAGTCCCCAGAACTGCACCGTGTACTGTGGAGGAATCCAGTCAGGACTATCAGGCAAGTTAATTTAAACATGAAAAGTTACACTTACTGTTTAGAATCAATTGTTAGATGTTCCCAACATATAGAGTTTGGGAAACAAAGACTGGGTTGGCAGGCAAAGGTGGATGATTGTTTCATTGAATATCTTTTTTCTTGCAGAGCATCTCATGCGACAGACCTTTTCGCCCTTTGGACAAATCATGGAAATAAGAGTTTTCCCAGAGAAAGGTTACTCTTTCATCAGGTACCGTTTTGTTCTGAGCAAAGATTCCCTATTTTGTTTATGTACGACTATGTATTGCCTCATTCTGCCTGTAAATGGCAGTACCGGTACATGACTCAATAATACATATTCTAATACTACCCCAAAAGCCCTAATAATAATGTTTAGAATCCAATCAGATTCATTTGGAAGTAGTTAAATGTTTTTTTTACAACCATTTTTGGTTGTGCTTTATAATAACTTTGATATTATTATTATATATCCTTATAAATTATTTTAAGCATGTTTTAAATGGTATAAATGCTCATGAATGAAATACAAATTTATGAATAGTATGTACACTTTTTATAAATAGTTTGTTTATTCATGAGTTATTAGTGTGTTTTCCTATGATTGGTATTCTTGAAACGGTACTTAATACTTTAACACTGTCAACCATAAAAAACGAAATTCCTCTCATGTTGCACATTTTTATTTTACATTGTGATTGCACTGCTGAATGACTTTTCTTGACCACTGTTTCTTGTCGACATTTGTGTTCTTCTGACAGGTTCTCCTCCCATGAAAGTGCTGCCCATGCAATTGTTTCTGTAAATGGAACGTCCATTGAATGCCACATAGTGAAGTGCTACTGGGGCAAAGAATCCCCTGACATTGCCAAAAATGTACCACAGGTAGGACACAAGTATCTTTAATTGAGATACTGCTCAATTAAAATATTGACATTTCCTAGTGCACATAGTTTTTTTCTTCTTTACTCACCCAGAAAAATGTATCCTGCTTTGTATTATGATAAAATGTATCTTTAAACAGATGGAGTATGGTCAGGGTCAGTGGGGACAATGGAGCCAAATGTATGGGAGCCCCCAGGCCCAGCAGTATGGACAACAGTACATGGCAAATGGTTGGCAAGTGCCCTCTTATGGAGTGTCTTATGGACAGTCTTGGAATCAGCAAGGATTTGGTGTAGAGTAAGTATAAACTAATTACTCAGATCATGCACATTGTGAAATGCTCTTGAAAGGAGAATTATTTCCTTAGTATCCAAACCCGTTCAGTTGTTTGCAGCACTTCTTCATTAGGGAGTTCTGTTCTTTTTTCAGACTATACTGTAGGCTTCCTGGTGTGATTGCAAAAAAGAGGCTCACATTGCTGGTTACATTCATAACATTTTTATCAAGGCTGTTTGCTTTCCTCAACAGTATCTATTTAACATTTTAACACCAATACTACTTTTCTGTCAGCAATATTCTCCTTAACCACAGTTTCTTGTTGACATTTGCAAGCATAGGCCTACATCCAGTGTCATAGCGAACCTGGTGAAATGGTCTGACTCCAGAGCCACACTAAACTATGAAATCTTGTTCACAGGGACTCCATTCTGGCTGCAGCAGCACAGAACCTTTCAAGGTGACAAATGCAATCAGTGTTTTATAACCCAAAGCTTTCACTTACCAGCCTCTGTATCATGCCGTGACCCTTGTTGTGGTTGTCTTCTCTCTTGCAGACAGTCCCAGTCCCCAGCCTGGGTTGGAGGTTTTGGATCCCCGGCACCGTCCCAGCCCCAGACCGGTCCTGTGATGCCCAACCAGGGAAACTTCAACATGGCTGGCTACCAGACACAGTGAGCAGGCTCTCACTCACATCAGTAACACAGTCATGTCACCAAGTCGGAATTAGTCGACTTTCAATTAGGAGAACATAAAGAAATTAGCATTGTAATCTAATCATCTGGAGAGATTGTGTTAATGCAGAGAAGATCAGGAACAATAGCTTAACTCTCAGATATATGAGGAAGCAAATGTTATTTATAAAGTAGTGAGGGGAGGGGGTTGTTTTCGTTGGCTGAAGTTATGTACAAATGTCAACAAGTGGTTTAAACAAAACTTGGACTGAATTTTCATGCTTTTATATAGGGGATATCTTAAATTTAAAAAAAAAAAATGGTTTTGTTTTTGTTTACTACTTAATGTAGCCTGAAACGGACTAACAAGGTTATTTGAATTCCCCAGTTTGTCACAGGACATTGCATAGGTACATAATGTACATTTTCTGAACATAAAGCGCTTTACATTTTTTGTTTCTCCCCATCAACTCTGATCATGCATTTGCTGATTTAAATCACTTTCTGAACTTTTGACAGATGTGAGTAAACACATTTTCAGTCTCCTGTTTTAAGAAGCACTTTTAGGGTTCACATGTTAGCTGTAAATCTTCAAATGAAATGGATTTGTGTGCCATTATGTATATTTTATTTGCTTCACTCTCTTCATCTCTTGACATTGTACTAGCTGAATTTCTTGATAAATCATGTAAATCTGTATGCTATTATTTGATTATACCTGTAAATGTCACTTCTAAAGGAAAAGGGTCAGGAAGGCCAAGCATTTATATAACCCTAAACCTGATTTAAAATAAGGATTTCCAAGCATGTACTCTTTAGTAACACAGGACCTCCACAAACCTAACTCTGTATATACTGTAGATGGGTGTGCAATGCAGGGCTGACATATTGAATATATTCAATATAATTTACAAAGAAGCCTTAATTTAAATGTCAGTTACTGCACCATTTATTATTTTACTCACTGAAGCCCTGTTAGAAACCTGAACTCTAGATTTTAGAACTGATGTTTTTACCATTGAAAGTTGTGTGCCATTTTCAGCTAATAGCAGGTGACGAGGAATTAACATTTCCTGGAAACATTGAGGGTGTATTGCACGTTTTTGAAAATGTATTATCTTGGTTGCTCAAAGTATTGAATGTAAATGGCAGAATTGTTTTAATGATGAATAAAGCTCAGCGATTCACAAAATCCCCTTTTCAATGTAAAAGGGTCTCAATAAAAATGGTTATTGGAAGAAAATAAGCTGACCCCCCCCCCCCTCTTGTTTGTGTTCAGTGCATTTACTGTAGTCTAATACAAGTCTTGAGCTATGTTTGCCTAATTAGGGAGTAAATATTGTAAAGCTAATGCTTTATAACAATTTTTATGAATAACACTATTCAAAATACTACATATTACTTGACACTAAAAACTGTACAATTAATACATGAATAATTAAAATGACCTATGATCCTTAAAATAGCCAAATGCTCCTTTTAAAACAAAACAATACAATTTCTAGTGAAAAGAAAGGGTTGGACACCTTTAAAATAAAACCTAATTATTAGTCACTAGTCCTAGGGTTTTGAAGACAAGGCAGTTTCCCAACCTCGTGTTCCCCACTCTGGTCCTCGAGTACCCCCAAGGCCCCAACAACACATTTTTTGTTGTAGCCACAGACAAAAATCACCTGATTCAACTTGTCAAGAGCTTGATGATTAGTTGACAAGTAGAATCAGTTGTGCTTGTCCAGTGCCACAACAAAAATGTAAGTTGGGAAACAGACGGTGAATCCAAAACCGAAGTTGGGAAACAGACGGTGAATCCAAAACCACCCCTTCTCCCCTACCATGACAACAGAGGGCCCTCTGTTGTCATGTGTTGCTGAAGAAACTCAGAGGGTGACTTCCAGAGAGTGGGGACACTTCGGGACACACTCCTGACTTGAATGATGTAATTCATGTTCATTTTTAAATAATAAAACAAGCTTCAAATTCAAATTATCAAATCCCCCTTGTCGTTTTACAAGACACAAACCTCAGTAACAGTTAAACATTTCATTTGGGAGGTGTTTGATCTGTTACATGTGCCAAGTCTCGAAATTAGACATAAACAAATGCATATTACATATAATTAGGAACGCCTCCCAATTCTTTTGTATGAAATTGCGCAAACTCCAAAAATATTGCAGTGTCTTGGAATAGCGCTTTGCTCTGCTCTGAAGCCTGCAGCCTTGCTGGCTTAGCCACTTTGACTATCTGAGGGTCTAATTAACCCTTTCACTCTTGATAATTTTCACTCCCTCAGCTTTGGGCCATTTGTGCAAATGGGAGGGGCGAGGGGAAAGGGGTGATTTGGGATTCAGACGCTGACATAAGTGACTGAGCGAGTTATGCACATCTCATTGTACAGAAGCACTTCATTCAATAGACACGACCAATACTGACCACCAGCACTGCCAGGATGACGATGATGATTCTGAACGCCCTCATCTTTGATTGGTCCCTCCGCTCCCTGTCCTGCCCACGACCCTGGACGAATCAGAGCTGTCAGAACAGTAAAGCTGCAGAAGCACATGATCATAATAGCCAGTAGGAACAGACCAAAAGTTTGGTTAGGAAAGGTTCAAAAGTACCATCCCATCACCCCCACCCAGACCAGACTGATTTGCCCGATGTCACCAGCCAGGGCCCACTTGTACCGGGGAACTCTGAGCGACAGGGTGGACCATCGCCAGGTAGAGCTCCAGACAGGTACAACAGTCTACAAGACATAAGGCTGTTAGGTAACAAGGTGATGACCATCAGTACACCCACATTCAGGTAGTAGCTAGGTCCTCCATGGGTGTCTGTGGACGAGAGGAGGTGAAAGAGAGAACATGTGTGCTTGCATGCCTGTGCATCCATGTCTGCCTGCATGTCCACTACTGATGCAATCAATGTTACAAGTAACTAAAATCTGGAAATTGCACTAATATAACCATACAATTGGTCTGTCAACATTAGAAAAAATAATACCAATCATTTGAATTGAATACATTTGAATAAACCTTACTGTGTATCCCTCAAGTGTGAGTGACAGATTACTCTCTCCACTCATATAAACCTACCCAAACAGATATATTGATATCATAGCTAACAACGCATGATCTGTGAAATTACAGGCTCTCCCCTTTTTGAATACAGTAATGGACATAGAAAGAAAACAATCATCAAAGTAGTACACTTATGGAAAGGGAATCTTATATGTGCACTCCAAGAGATTGTAGAAAGCACTGGCATATCAGTCATAGATACAATAGATTTTAATGTTGTTGTTTTTCTTCTTCATAACTAAGTTCTTTATTATTTATTTTACATTTTTTACTTCTATAAAAGTTATTTAATTTGGGGATTTTGCACCCCTCATACACTGATCCCTTCTGCTCTTAAAAGGTCCCACACAGTCATCCTGATTCCCATGTAAAATAGCCTTTTGAGTTACCAAAACGTCACCCATAATATTTGTACCAGATAAAAAATACTCAGAATTTGAGAAAATGTACTTTTTCTCTAATGTATAACAGGCTGTGTGGGTGGGAGCTAATAGGCTGAGTGGGTGGGGAGCTCACCTTGACTGACAGTTCTTTGAAAGGCCTTTGTCAAGGACATTGCCAGTTGAAACTGGACGGGGGGGTGAGGTTCGGGTACACCTAAAAAAAAAATACAGAGTATACCAAACATTAGGAACACCTTCCTAATATTAAGTTGCATCAATGACTATAAATATTTTATACAGCTCCTGTTTGCCATGTCTTTTCTGTTGCAGTTTAAACTACTCTCCCCACTTTGGTTCCATGCTGGCTGAAGACCTAGCTAGCCAGTAACTAGCTAACACCAAAGACAGTAGCATCAATGCTCCCTCCACTCAAGATACTACCTTTCCGAACTGCACATCATCTGAAGATGACCATCGCCCAAGAACTGCCAGATAACTACATTTGTTTTTATTTTTAAAGTGACTGAGATTATTCTTGTAATGAAAAGCAGCACTATATAAAATAAATCCATTATTAATCTTTTAGATGAAAGGGGAAAACCTATAAGTATCCTTTCCTTAGATGAATAGGGGAAACCTGTAATTGTATTTGCTGACACCCCACAGTCAAATTTTGGCCCCAGTTGACTAGCTAGCTAGCTATGTAAACCACACCCCTCTGTGAATACGCCCTCTACGATGATGGTTACAAGACAGTACTTATTTATTTAAATTAGGTAAAATTAGACGTTACCATTGGTGTATTAAAATGAGTGGCTATATGTGATGTCACACAAAACCTAAATTATCTTGCCTCCTGAATTCAAGTTTTGACACAGAGGAGGAATCCAGTAACTTTATGATCAAACTTGATCAATGTACCAGCAACAGTAATTTTCCATACTTTGGTCATGCTTTGATTTGGTTTCATCAAAATTGGTTACTTTGATTTGGTTTCATCAAAATATCATCTAATTTGATGAAAAACATGATTTGGACTGCGGGACCTTTCATGATGGTTAAAATTAGATTACGTTAGCTAAATTGTTTTTATTAAGTAATTAAGTATTTCGAAATTGACAAAGGAACAAATATATATATATATTTAAAGACTTTGTTGGGACACAGTGATAAAATGAGTTGGAAAAAAAGGAAATGAAAAGGAAAGGTAAAGGTTCATGAATGAATTTAAAGCTTTTTTAAGCATTTATAAACATAAGCATTTATAATAGCTTACACTATACATTATTATAATAGTGTAACCTAAAAAGTGGGCAATTTACAGTGATTGTAAAGTGTTATGATTAGCCCTCATGGGGTTAGAGATCAAGAAGGAAAAGTAATCTTAGGGCTCTATAATTCAATCTGTAGTGCCGAAGAGCTGCGATACAGTGTCATATACACTACCGGTTCAAAGTTTTAGAACACCTACTCATTCAGGGGTTTTTCTTTATTTTACTATTTTCTACATTGTAGAATAATAGTGAAGACATTAAAACTATGAAATAACACATATGGAATCATGTAGTAACCAAAAAAGTTTTATATATTTTATATTTGAGATGTTTAAAATAGCCACCCTTTGCCTTGATGACAGCTTTACCCGTTCTTGGCATTCTCTCAACCAGCTTCACCTGGAATGCTTTTCCAACAGTCTTGAAGGAGTTCCCACATATGCTGAGCACTTGTTGGCTGCTTTTCCTTCACTCTGGGGTCCGCCTCATCCGAAAGCATCTCAATTGGTTTGAGGTCGAGTGATTGAGGAGGCCAGGTCATCTGATGCAGCACTCCATCACTCTCCTTGTTAAAATAGCCCTTACACCGCCTGGAGGTGTGTTGGGTCATTGTCCTGTTGAAAAGCAAATGATAGTCCCACTAAGCCCAAACCAGATGGGATGGCATATCGCTGCAGAATGCTGTGTTAGCCATGCTGGTTAAGTGTGCCTTGAATTCTAAATAAATCACAGACAGTTTCACCAGCAAAGCATCCCCACACCATAACACCTCCTCCATGGACAGTGACACATTTTTTGTTGTTTTAACTCTGACTATGCGATTAAAGTGCAGACTGTCAGATTTAATTCAAGGGTTATTTTCATCTATGTCAGGTGAACTGTTTAAAAATTACAGCACTCTTTGTACATAGTCCCCCCCATTTTAGGGGACCAAAAGTATTGGGACAAACTCACTTATGTGTATTAAAAAGTTAAGTATTTGGTCCCATATTCATAGCATGCATTGACTACATCAAGCTTGTGACTCTACACATTTGTTGGATGCATTTGCTGTTTGTTTTGGTTGTGTTTCAGAATATTTTGTGCCCAATAGAAATGAATGGTAAATAATGTATTGTCATTTTGGAGTCACATCTATTGTAAATGAGAATATAATATGTTTCTTAACAACTATACATTAATTTGAATGCTACCATGTTTATGGATAATCCTGAAAAAAATGGTGAATAATGATGAGTGAGAAAGTTAGATGCACAAATATCAATCCCCCCCCACCAAAAGAATGCTAACCTCCCATTTTTTTTTACAGGCAAGTTAACTGAGAACACATTCTCATTTGCAGCAACGACCTGGGGAATAGTTACAGGGGAGATGAATAAATCAATTGGAAGCTGGGAATGATTAGGTGGCCATGATGGGATGAGGGCCAGATTAGGAATTTAGCAAGGACACTGTGGTTAACACCCCAACTCTTACGATAAGTGCAATGGGATCTTTAGTGACCACAGAGTCAGGACACCCATTTAACATCCCATCCGAAAGACTGCCCTGTGTAGGGTGCCATGTCCCCAATCACTGCCCTGGGGGAAAGAGTGCCTCCTACTTGCCCTCCAACAGCACTTCCAGCAGCATCTGGTCTTCTATCCAGGGACCAACCAGGACCAACCCTGCTTAGCTTCAGAGGCAAACCAGCAGTGGGATGCAGAGTTATTGAAATGTTGAGAGGTTAGCATGTCTCGGGCATAGAACTCGGGCCCTGGGAAGGAACATTTTAAAGGCCCGCCTCTTGGCAGAGAGAACATTTTGCATTTTCAAACTAATTCTACACATTTTGTCTCGGGCGGAGAGATTTTTTGTTGTAGTGGCTTTAAAGTTAGTATCCTGCACTTGTAAAAAAATTTTTTCATGAAGCAGAGAGAAATCTGCTGTTTTAAAGCTTAAATTTCAGTGAATTTGTGTAAATAAAATAAATGTTCTGTGCGCACAAAAAAAAAGCTTATTTCTCTCAAATGTTGTGCACAAATTTGTTTACGTCACTGTTAGTGAGCATTTCTCCTTTGCCAAGATAATCCATCCACCTGACAGGTGAAGAATATCAAGAAGCTGAATAAATAGCATGATCATTACACAGGTGCACCTTGTACTGGGGACAATAAAAGGCCACTCTAAAATGTGCAGTTTTGTCACACAACACAATGCCACAGATGTCTCAAGTTGAGGGAGCGTGCAAATGGCATGCCAGAGAATTGAATGTTAATTTCTCAACCATAAACTGCCTCCAATGTTGTTTTAGAGAGCCGGCCTCACAATCATAGACCACGTGTAAGCACGCCAGCCCAGGATCTCCACATCCGGCTTCTTCACCAGCGGGATCGTCTGAGACCAGCCAACCGGATAGCTGATGCACAACTGAAGAATGTCTGCACAAACTGTTAGAAACCTCAGGGAAGCTCATCTGCATGCTCGTCGTCCTCACCAGGGTCTTAACCTGACTGCATTTCGGCGTCGTAACCGACTTCACTAGACAAATGCTCACCTTCAATGGCCACTGGCACACTGGAGAAATGTGGTCTTTATGGATGAATCCCGGTTTCAACTGTACTTATGGCGTTGTGTGGGCGAGCGGTTTGCTGATGTCAATGTTGTGAACAGAGTGCCCCATGGTGGCGGTGGGGTTATAGTATGGGCAGGCATAAGCAACGGACAACGAACACAATTGCATTTTATCAATGACAATTTGAATGCACAGAGATACCGTGACGAGATCCTGAGGCCCATTGTCATGCCATTCATCTGCCAGCATCACCTCAGGTGATGGCACGGCCCAATGTTGCAAGGATCTTTACACAATTTCTGGAAGCTGAAAATGTTCCAGATACATCATGGCGCTAACATACAACAGTGTGTTTTAAAACAGTGTGTTTTAATCAATTATTTGGTGACGTGAATGTATTTAGAATAGTTTTATCTAAAAAGGTTAACTTATTTAATGTTTCACTGTTTTTATGAAATTTACTGAGGATGGTCCTCCCCTTCCTCCTCTGAGGAGCCTCCACTGGTTGCACGCAACAAGCTTCCATTCCCCCTGTCACAAGGGAATCTATAGCTGATTTGAGATGAAATCATCAACCCTGTTTCAGTCAACCATGTTACTTTAGTTCACACTTTATAGACACTTACTATTCATAGGTTGCACCTCCATCACTGGGTCGCGTCATGCCATTGTTATGAACGTTCTCAAGCCGCCCTCTATCGGCGGCGCCATTGTGGGGCGGTGAAGTGGTGATAAACCCAGTCATTCTGGATGGAGGCTACCTACTGTTTTGTCTAATTACACTATAGTGCCTGGAAATACGATGACCTCGCTAAAGTAGTCAGATAATTAGTAGGAATAGACTTTGCCACCATTATCATGTTGTCAAATTTACTTTAGATAGATGGTCATGTTGACATTAGCTAGCTAATTTTGTGAAAAATAGCTAGCAATGCTAACGTTAGCTAGCTAAAATCCAGGGGTCTCCCCTCAATCTTAGCTAGCCAACGTTATAGTTGGCTAGCAATCTGGGGACATCAAAATGATGACAAAAGGTTTTCCTATTAATTATTTGATCCTTGAATGTCCTTGTATTTCCAAGCCACTGTAATGCACTTTTGATGAAAATCTTCATCAGCGCTCATTGACGATGCATTGAGTAGAATGCTCAGTATAGCATCAATCCAAAACTAATGTTCAAAACCATATTGTGACGAAACATGCAACACATTAATAGTTTTTTTTATATAATCTCATGAGATGTGAAAACAAGTTTTTTATTTAGTTAAACATATGCTTTTCATGACAAAAATGTAAAAATTATGTGAAAAAGAAATACAAAATCTCACCAAGTTACACTACCAAAAGGGACTCATTTCGTGGAATGACCCAGTTAACTCGCTGTAAATACACTATCAGCCAGAACAACTTTTTCAGTTGCGCTCCTTTGCAAGACAAACAAAATATGAAGAACATATTGGCTGTCTGTGTCAGTGGATTCGTCCATTATTATGGATATGCTTTTTCATTGTTTGATTCCAGACGTGGTCTATTGCGCATTTTCGTTTGTAGTAAATAGTGGCGACCCGTCGTTAAGGGCAAGTGGGGCTGAGACCCACCTGTTTTGAGCCCCACATTTTTAGCAAAAAAAAAAAAAGAAACACATTATTATATATATTTTGAGGGGGATTTGCCTGTTTTGAATGTTATTTTGGCATTAATACCAGTCACATATCAGTTTGCAAACAATGTTAAAAAATATATATCATTGAGTTAATAAAGCAGCATACAAACATGGTCTCTTTTTTGTTTTCTTGAGTAAGGCAGCTCCAAAATGCAGGTGTTTCAGCCTAGCTCAGTGCTTTCTGTGGTGGTGGGACAAGCCAGCAGAAAATACGGTGCGTTGTGCCGATTGGCTCAGTGTTCTGTCACTCATGGGGACACTACATCACCGCCAAGTCTAAGGGTAGACCTCGAAGATTCAAGCCCCTTGGGTGCTGCTATAGTTACATTAGAAGTGCCTAATCTAGAAGGCTCAAGGTCATTGGCCACCGATAAAATGACGTCAAATCACGTTATATCTACAGTAGCTTTGATTGGACTGATCATATCAACATCATACTTTCAAAACCTTAGCTAGCAGTCATCATCATGAATCAAGTCGACAATCTATGGCAAATCCTTTTTAAACCTTGTTAAATGAAGATAAATTATGAAGAGAAATTATAAATAAAACGTATCGCTCATCGGCATTTGGACATAAACATTACACAATAAGTTGGAAATCGCAAATTCAACAATGTTTGGAGGGAATCAGTGGCTAACTGCAAACATTGCAAAGAAATCATTAGCCTGCTATTCAGTGGAGTGACTGCGTGGTTCCAAGTCTAAGAATAAGGGTCTCTTTTCCTAGTTTAAATTATAAACATTCAACATTGGCCATGCTGTCAATGAAGCATGATTTGTGCAGCGCTCAAAACAACTGTTAATTAACTCGGAACTGCAAAATCTGACTTTAGTGTGTTCAAGAGAACTGGGAACTCAGGAAAAACGAGCTACGACTGGGAAAATACGTTTTGAACTTTCATCCAACTCAGAATTGTAAATTGGGAATTCAGGCCTCTTTCTAAAGCTATGACCTGAAAATCACTGACGTCATCATGATTCAATTTTTTTTTTCCCGAGTTCCCAGTTGTCTTGACAGCACCAGAAATCCAGAGAATGCCAGACTTTGATGAAAAAGTTTGATGACAAAATTTGAACACAAAGCACCGCTCCGCCACTTTCCTGTTTAAGTGAGCACAGCACAGCAAGGTGAGTCCAAAAATGTAATATGCCAGGGAGATATGTATATTGTAGCTAAGAAAGTAATACTAAATGTATGTTGTGTAGTAAGCTGTTAATATCCCATGTGCCTCACCCTAACAATGTGGTCAATTCTTACCTCCTGTTCTGACTTGGTGGTGCACATATAACCTGTTTTTGAGAAATGTAATCATCAAATATTGTTAGAGCTTTCATTGTCTGCTTATATGCCCCCTTTATTTATCCTACGGTTCTGACTTGGTGTACAGGTATAACACTATAAGAATAGCCCATGTTCTGAATTCTGTCGCTGTACATTTCAAAAGTGCTAAACAAAGTTATATTTACTACGTCCTTCCTAGCTCGCTCATTGTCTTGGTCTAAATTATGGATTGCCTCTTACGCGCTTGTCGTCCACTTATGCCATAGTTTGTACATCTCAATTGTCAGTAGAAACCACATTTGTTTAATTAAGCAAGTCAGCCATATCAGCTATGTTTTTTTAAATGGCAGTAAATGAGGCTGAATTAACTGTTTTGCCGTCAGACAAGGCTCCGCTGATAGCCAGGTGTAGCAGTGGTATAGCGCAATTAATGTATTGTTTAGTGTTGTGTAGTGGCTTTGCTGGCAAGCATCCCATTTTAAAAGTTCCCACCGAGATTTACGTGCAAAAATCGCCACTGGTAGTAAAATAGCCATGTTTTGCAGAATATATTGTAATCTGCAGCGAGTGACCTTTTTAGATAGGTTTCCAACCAATTGGCGAAAATGTTTTATGGAAATATTTTAAAATCCACATAAAAACAATATGTGCATATTCCCACCAGAGACGTGTTTCCATCAAATTGACTTGTTGCAGATAAAAGGCTGTGTGTGATGACAAAGTGCACATAAAAATACATTTTACTGTAAATTTCCATGTACCGAATAAAAAATCCAAGTTAAATGGGTTCCATAGCATTTTCAACTCAACTGATTTTCTCACAAAAAAATCTATTGAGCGAGTGAGCCCACTCTGGTATTGGCACGTGTGCTCTAGCTCTAGCCAACAGCGCTATTGGCTAGAGGTAGAGTGCACCTACACATAGAGTACAAAACATTAGAAACACCATCCTAAAATTTAGTTGCACCCAATTTTGACCTCAGAACAGCCTCAATTCGTCAGGGCATGGACTTTAGAAGGCGTTGAAAGCGTTCCACAGGGATGCTGACCCATGTTGACTCCAACGCTTCCCACAGTTGTGTCAAGTTGGCTGGATGTCCTTTGGGTGGTGGACCATTCTTGATACACAGGGGAATCTGTTGAGCATGAAAAACCCAGCAGCGTTGCCGTTCTTGACACACTCCAACTGGTGCGCCTGGCACCTACAACCACACCCTGTTCAGAGGCACTTAAATCTTTTGTCTTGCCCATTCACCCTCTGAATGGCACACATACACAGTCCATAGCTATGTTCCCATGTACCCATACTAACATACTGTATACCACATACTTAATGAGTATATACTATATACCATTAGTACATTTTAGTATACTGTAAATTAACCGTATTGTTTCAGTTGAGGGTACTAGAGCTTCGCTTGTCAACCAAAAGTTGATGCTGTTGCTATGCAACCTCTTGCTAGCTTGTTAGCATAACAAATGGCTAGCTAAACATTTTACGATTTCGGATGTGTTCGTAAATTCATTCTGGAGTGCCAGAGTGCGCTCTGGGGGTTTGTAAATCCAGAGCATTGTCAGCAGTGGTGGAAATGTTTTCTTAAAGATCAAAAGTAAAAGTAAAGTATAAATAATAAAAAATTCCGTATATTAAGCAAACCAGACGGCATCATTTTCTTGTTTTTTTAATTTACAGATAGCCAGGGGCACTCTCCAACACTGGCAAACTGGCAAAGAGTATGTTCTTTTATCTCAGCATGTCTACAGATTCTCCCTTCTCCCTGTTTTTGTTTGCTTGGAAATGTTGATACTGGAGACTTATCAGAAGAAACTGTGTAACCTAGCATTTATAGTTGCTAATAAATGTATTGTCATTAATTGGAAGGTTGGTTATCCTCCTGCAATGTATGGAAGAAATGTCAAGTTATGTACGGTATCACTAGATTTGGGGCCCCCAGACCCCCTGCCAAGTTATGTCCCCCTCTGCAAGTAGCACTGATGGGAGATTTAAAAAGTCAGTCAATTGATCAATAATATAAAAATACTCTTAGCAAAAAATTGATTTTAAATTCACAATATGAGAATAGAAAGGTTCAGAACTTTGGAGAAACATCAAAGCACAGTGGAAAGATATATGGCAAATAGAAATCAAAAATGGATGGTGTTCAGAGATAGATGGGAGCGGTTGTGTGGAGCTGAAGGATGGGACTAAAAACAAACAAAATATAACTATTGTAAAATATACTGTATCCTGTAAAATGTATATGTATAAGCTGGATGTAGAAGCCTACAGTATATTCAGAAGGTATTCAGACCCCTTGACTTTTTCCACATTTTGTTACGTTACATGGCTTCGGAACAAGTCTCTGAATGTCCTTGAGTGGCCCAGCCAGAGCCTGGACCTGAACCAGATCGAACATCTCTGGAGACACCTGACAATAACTGTGCATCCAATCTGTCAGAGCTTGAAAGGATCTGCAGAGAAGAAGGGGATAAACTCCCCAAATACAGGTGTCCCAAGCTAGTAGTGTCATACCCAAGAAGACTTGAGGCTGTAGTCGCTGCCAAAGGTGCTTCAACAAAGTACTGAGTAAAGGGTCTGAATAATTATTTAAATGTGATCTTTCAGTTTTTTATTTTTAATAAATTAGAAAAAAAATCTAAAAGATCTGTTTTTGATTTGTCATTATGGGGTCTGAATACTTTCCGAATGCACTGTAAGTGTCGTTGTCCATTAGTTTACTCCAATTAGGGGAGGGATTGTAGGGTTAGGGGAAAATAATAAAGGAAAATATAAAAAAAAATATATGTACATATTTACTAAAGAATATATGGGGGATTGGAAATGATGCAGACAATTACATTGATGGAAGCCACATCTGCAATATTCAAGCTGATCTACCCCCTAAAAAAAATCTATATATATTGTGGCAGACCAGGGGGTTGGGTGAAGACATTTACACAGATCACACACGGACAAAGTAGGATTAGCTCAGTTTCAAAAGTGTTTATTAAAAATAATAATTTCAAAAAGAAAAGGTCTCCCCCATGAGACCCTCTCCGGGTTACTGTCTTCTGGGCTCAGGGTCTTGCTGTATCCTGTGGGGATCAAAAACTGAACTCACTCCTCTTACTTCTGTCACCGTCCCTCCAGCTATACAGGAGTCTTCTCTTCCCCCAGTCTCCCTGTATGCTGCCCTTCTGGCAGCTTTATGGGACTTGCAGAGCTGGTGAGCAATCAGCCCTTGATTACTCACCAACTCTCAATCAGCCCCAATTAGTCCTGGCTGGAGAGCCCGTCGAGACCTGGCACGTCCAGCAGATAGAGCCATCGCCACGTGATGTATATTCCGTCTGTCACCAGGCCTCGACGAGTCTCCTCCTGGTGGCTGACCTGCTGTACGCCACAATCTATATATATATATAGTAAAAAGTTTGGACACACCTACCCATTAATTTTTTTTCTTGTAGAATAATAGTGGAATAATAGAATAATAGTGAAGAATAATAGAATAATAGTGAAGAATTGTAGAATAATAGTGAAGACATCAAAACTATAAAATAACACATATGGAATCATGTAGTAACCAAAAAGGTGTTTGACACTTATGAAATGCTTGTAATTATACGTCAGTATTCCATAGTAACATCTGACAAAAATATCTAAAGACACTGAAGCAGCAAACTTTGTGGAAATTAATATTTGTGTCATTCTCAAAACTTTTGGCCACGACTGTACGTCTTCCTTTCCTGTGGCGGTCCTCATGAGAGCCAGTTTCATCATAGAGCTTGATGTTTTTTTGCTACTGCATAAAGTTCTTAACATTTTTCAGACTTGACTTACCTTCATGTCTTAGTAATAATGGACTGTTGTTTCTCTTTGCTTATTTGAGCTGTTCTTGCCATAATATGGACTTGGACTTTTACCAAATAGGGCTCTCTTCTGTATACCACCCTTACCTTGTCACAACACATCTGATTGGCTCAAATGCATTAAGAAGGAAAGAAATTCCACAAATTAACAAGGCACACCTTTTAATTGAAATGCATTCCAGGTGACTAACTCATGAAGCTGGTTGAGAGAATGCCAAGTGTACAAAGCTGTCATCAAGGCAAAGGGTGGCTACTTTGAAGAATCTCAAATCTATTTTGATTTGTTTAACACTTTTTTTGGCTACTACAAGATTCCTTATGTGTTATTTCATGGTTTTGATGTCTTCACTATTACTCTACAATGTAGAAATTAGTAAAAATAAAGAAAAACCCTTGAATGAGCACCCCCAAAGCACCCCCCACAACATGATGCTGTCACCCCCGTGCTTCACGGTTGGGATGGTGTTCTTCAACTTGCAAGCATCCCCCTTTTTCCTCCAAACATAACGATGGTCATTACGGACAAACAGTTCTATTTTTGTTTCATCAGACCAGAGGACATTTCTCCAAAAAGTATGATCTTTGTCCCCATGTGCAGTTGCAAACGATAGTCTGGCATTTTTATGGCGGTTTTGGAGCAGTGGCTTCTTCCTTGCTGAGCAGCCTTTTAGGTTATGTCGATATAGGACTCATTTTACTGTGGATGTAGATACTTTTGTACCCGTTTCCTCCAGCATCTTCACACGGTCCTTTGCTGTTGTTCTGGGATTGATTTGCACTTTGCTCACCAAAGTACGTTCATCTCTAGGAGACAGAAATCGTCTCCTTCCTGAGCGGTATGACGGCTGTGTGGTCCCATGGTGTTTATACTTGCGTACTATTGTTTGTACAGATGAATGTGGTACCTTCAGGCGTTTGGAAATTACTCCCAAGGATGAACCAGACTTGTGGATGGCTACAATGTCTTGGCTGATTTCTTTTGGTTTTCCCATGATGTCAAGCAAAGAGACACTGAGTTTGAAGGTAGGCCTTGAAATACATCCACAGGTACACCTCCAATTGACTCAATTGTCAATTAGCTTATCAGAAGCTTCTAAAGCCATGACATAATTTTCTGGAATTTTCCAAGCTGTTTAAAGGCACAGTCAACTTGGTGTATGTAAACTTATGACCCACTGGAATTGTGATACATTGAATTATAAGTGAAAAAATCTGTAAACAATTGTTGGAAAGATTACTTGTGTCATGCACAAAGTAGATGTCCTAACCGACTTGCCAAAACTATAGTTTGTTAACAAGACATTCGTGATGTGGTTGAAAAAGAGTTTTAATGACTCCAACCTAATATATGTATATATATACACACACATACATACATATATGTATATATATATATATATATATACATATATATATATACATACATACACACACACATACATACATACATACATACATATATATATATATATATATATAATATACACACACACAAACATAGCATTTGGAAGTATTCAGATCCCTTGACTTTCTTCACATTTTGTTACATTAAGGTACCTCATTTTTATATATATTTTTTTTATAAATGTGCAAAATTTCTACAAAGCTGTTTTCACTTTGTCATTATGGGGTATTTTGTGTAGATTGATTGGGATTTTTTTTATTTAATCCATTTGAGAATAAGGCTGTAAAGTCACAAAATGTGGAAAAAGTAAATGGGGTCTGAATACTTTCCGAATGCACTTTATACGGGGTAGATCAGCTTTATTTTTGCAAATAGATTGTGGCTTCTATCAATACAATTGTCTGCATTATTTCCAATCCCCCATATATATACATTCCACTATTATTTTCCCTTAATCCTACCACCCCTCCCCTAATTGGAGTAAACTGATGGACAAAAATGCTTAGGCTTCTACTTCCAGCTTATACATACTATATACATTTTACAGACACAGTATATTTTACATTAGTTATCTTCAATTTGTTTTTAGTTCCATCCTTCAGCTCCCCTCAACCCCTCACATCTATATCTGAACACCATCCAGTTTTGATTTCTATTTTTCAATTGTGCTGTAATGTTCCACAAAAGTTCTGAACCTTTCTATACTCATAGTTTCTACAGATTGTAAACTAAAGATAAAAGTGTTTGCTAAGAGTATTATTATATTATTGATCAATTGACTACGACTTTTCAGATCACCAAGCAGTGCTATTTGCAGAGTTAACTCCAGGTAAATGTTGCAATTCTTCAGCCATTCCTGAACCTGCGACCAAAAACAAGATACATATGGACAGTACCAAAATAAATTATCTAATGATTCTGTCTCTTCGCAGCAAAATCTGCAGAGCTGTGATGGTGTATATATAACATTCTATTGGTTGCAAGAAGTTTTGAATCAGGCGTCATTTTGAGTATTAGTTCATAAACTATGTGCCATGAAATCGGTACATTGAAAATCTCTTCACAACTATTTTGCAATCTGTATGGCACAGCTGTCAAATTTTGTTCCTTAAATGAAACTGGTATACTTTATTCATCAAAATTTTCTTTAACCAATTTTGGTCTTTAATGCAGGTCCAACAGACAAGTTCCTTACTTTCTCCCCCTTCCACTTGCCTCTTCCATGTTTGCGGTAATGCTGCAATTATTTAGTTGTAATTTTATATAGAGCAGACATTTCCATGTATGAAATTTGTCTCTTCTATAATAGTTTTTTTATTATCAATTAGTATACTTGAGTTTAACATAATATTTGTTGTAAAATGTCTGTATTTTCTGGTGGATTAAACTGAAATTGCAACCAACTTTCTATGGCTTATTTAAAAATAGCGACGGAGATTATTTCATTTTCAAATAACGGAAAGTGAGAGGTTATAATCTGAATAAAGGGAAAAAGGCCATTCTTGAACACGGGGTGAGCCATTCTTATGTCATAACTGTCCATGAGAATCCAAATAGATCAGGTTTCCAATGAATAACTTCAATCAGACATCCGACCAGGAAAACGTGAAGATGCAGCTGCAGATTTAAAGTGGTTTGAACTTTGAACGTCAACACAAGGTGGAGACGATAAACTCACCTCCAGGACAATCACTTGTACGGCTGATTAGCTGTCCTAAGTAAAGTGTCTTCAAAACTGATTTTAAGTACAACCATCCCGGTACTCTGCTCAAATCATCGTATAACTCTACTTTCCAAGGCTGCTATGTTCACCAAGAGATCCCCAGGGAACCCAAGCATTTCATGTAAATACAGTTGAAGTCGGAAGTTTACATACACTTAGGTTGGAGTCATTAAAACTTGTTTTTCAACCACTCCACAATCTTGTTAACAAACTATAGTTTTGGCAAGTCGGTTAGGACATCTACTTTGTGCATGACACAAGTCATTTTTCCAACAATTGTTTACAGACAGATTATTTCACTTATAATTCACTGTATCACTATTCCAGAAGTTTACATACACTAAGTTGACTGTGCCTTTAAATAGCTTGGTTCTTTCCAGAAAATTAAGTGCCTCTTTGCTTGACATCATGGGAAAATCTAAAGAAATCAGCCAAGACCTCAGAAAGAAAATTTTAGACCTCCACAAGTCTTGTTCATCCTTGAGAGCAAATTCCAAATGCCTGAAGGTACCACGTTCATCTGTACAAACAATAGTACGCAAGTATAAACACCATGGGACCACGCAGCCGTCATACCGCTCAGGAAGGAGACGCGTTCTGTCTTCTAAAGATGAGCGTACTTTGGTGTGAAAAGTGCAAATCAATCCCAGAACAACAGCAAAGGACCTTGTGAAGATGCTGGAGGAAACAGGTACAAAAGTATCTATATCCACAGTAGAACGAGTCCTATATCGACATAACCTAAAAGGCCGCTCAGCAAGGAAGAAGCCACTGCTCCAAAACCGCCATTAAAAAGACAGACTACGGTTTGCAACTGCACATGGGGACAAAGATCATACATTTTGGAGAAATGTCCTCTGGTCTGATGAAACAAAAATAGAACTGTTTGGCCATAATGACCATTGTTATGTTTGGAGGAAAAAGGGGGATGCTTGGAAGCTGAAGAACACCATCCCAACCGTGAAGCATGGGGGTGGCAGCATCATGTTTTGCTACAAGAGGGATTGGTGCACTTCACAAAATAGATGGCATTATGAGGAAGGAAAATTATGTGGATATATTGAAGCAACATCTCAAGACATCAGTCAGGAAGTTAAAGCTTGGTCGTAAAAGGGTCTTCCAAATGGACAATGACCACAAGCATACTTCCAAAGTTGTGGCAAAATGGCTTAAGGACAACAAAGTCAAGGTATTGGAGTGGCCATCACAAAGCCCTGACCTCAATCCCATAGAAAATTTGTGGGCAGAACTGAAAAAGCGTGTGTGAGCAAGGAGGCCTACAAACCTGACTCAGTTACACCAGCTCTGTCAGGAGGAATGGTCCAATTCACCTAACTTATTGTGGGAAGCTTGTGGAAGGCTACCCAAACTTTTGACCCAAGTTAAACAATTTAAAGGTCATTCTACCAAATACTAATTGAGTGTATGTAAACTTCTGACCCACTGGGAATGTGATGAAAGAAATAAAAGTTGAAATAAATATTTCTTTCTACTATTATTCTGACATTTCATATTCTCAAAATAAAGTGGGGATTCTAACTGACCTAAGACAGGGATATTTTTACTAGGATTAAATGTCAGGAATTGTGGAAAACTGAGTTTAAATGTATTTGGCTAAGGTGTATGTAAACTTCCGACTTCAACTGTACATTCATGATTTCTTACTCAACGCAGGCAACAGTTTGTGTGCAAAGTATATGGTTACTGTAGGTGAGAGTAGTTTCTGAATGTATCAATGTTAAGTGTCTCTGTCCCTCTCTCCATCTCTTCTTTAACAAGCATCAAATGTTGTTGTCATTCCGCTAGGGACCTGTTTCCAGCGTATTACGTCTCCAGTCAATAACCGGTGCAAAGTGTGTATGTTTTTCCTGTGTTACCATTTAATTAGCTAGTAAATAATTAAACCAATTTGTGTAGTACTGAATCATAAGTAAGGCTCTTTTTTTCAGATGCAAGGAGGTTACAACTGTTCAGAATGATGATATGGTACAAGGTTATGATTAATACGTTGACTGTGTATAGTCATGATAGGTAAAGACCTTTTAGAGTTTAATTTAGGAGATGGTAACTCTTTAAAGAACCACTCGTGCTGCCCCAGATCCTAATGAGTTAATTGTTACATGATTAATAAAAAACATTTGTAACAATTAAACTACTGAATTAAATAAGTCTTCAGACTAATGTTAGTCACGACCAATACTAATCAGCTAGAGAACAAGTTCAGATGTAAGTACAGCTTTAGTGTGACTGAAGCCTTTAGTAAGAGGTCTAATGCTTGAATATTCGATCATTTCTGCCCTCCGAATTCATAATCATTATATAAATAGGCCTGTTTAATTTTGTCTGGCTTGCCGTTCCAAATAAAAAAGAAAATATTTTGTTCATATAATAAAAAAAAAATATTAGGTGCATGCAGGGCCATAAGCAAATAGGTAAACTGGATGTAGCAAGATCAAGGGTGTGGGGTTTCCCCGTCACCAAGTTCAATAACAAAACCAGTAGCACAAATAGAATGCAAAGGGAAAGTTTATTAGGGATTTTCGGACATGGGGAAAGAAGGGGGAATTCACCAATCACCTTACAGTCCACAAGCCATTCCGTTCCATTTTCCAGGGTTAATCCTCACACTCGGGTCCTCAGCCAATCCAGTCCGTTACACAAGGGGGTTAAGTCCAACAGTCCAGGTCACAACGGGCAATCACACATATTTCACTCACTCTTCCTACCACTCTTCCTACCACTCTTCCTACCACTCTTCCTACCACTCTTCCTACCACTCTTCCTACCACTCTTGTCTCTCACCTCCTCTGCCCCTTTGTGCAGGCTGCTTCCTCCTTTATCCCCAAGCACTCCCTGGCTTAACGACCCACAGCCTTACCTCGTTGGGGCAGGAAGTCCATATAAGGCTTGGGGTGGAGCCAAGATATCTCTCCTCAATTACCACTCCCCTCACCTCTCCTGCCACATGGGATATGACAAAAGAGTTAATCAGGGTGATTTTTCCACAAATATTGGTATTTTCCTTTCCTTGGAAGCAAGATCTTATCTATTTTTGCTAACTTTCTATTAACATTTATTGTAGTGAGATAATTTCTTTCTTTTGGAATATGAATACCGAGTATGTCCACTTCACCATCAGACCATTTGCATTTCTTTACTAAACGGTATTGTAAAAGTTGTATTTTTTTGTGATCCAATACGTAATATAGTAAATTTATCATAATTTGGTTGTAATCCAGAGAGGTTAGGTCGTCTAGATCCTCTATGAGGCTATGGAGGGATCCAAATTGTGGATTTAAAAGAAATCATGAATCATGACAGCTTTTTTTTATGACCTGGATTTCCAGCCCCTTGATAGTATTGTTGGATCAGATTTTAATAGCTAACATTTCAATGTCCATAATAAAGAGATCTGCCAATACTGGACAATTATGTTTTATTCCTCTTGACAGTTTAATACTTTCTGAGAAGTAGCCATTATTTACTATATTACACCTAGGGTTACTATACATAACTTTAACCCATTGTATAAGAGATTCTCCAAAATATAAATATTCTAGGCATTTATATATAAATTCCAGTTAAACTTTATCATAAGCCTTTTCAAAGTCAGCTATGAATACCAGGCCTGGTTTCCCAGATATTTCGTAGTGTTCTATTGTTTCCAGTACTTGTCTTATATTATCTCCAATGTATTTTCAATGTAAAAAAAAACTGTCTGATTAGGATGAATAATATCCTACAATACCTTTTCAATTCTATGCGTTATGCATTTAGTTCGAATTTTTACATCACAACATTGAAGTGTTAAGGGACTCCAATTTTTTTAATGGACTGGATCTTTATATTTACCATTTGGGTCCCGTTTCAGTAATAGTGAAATCTGACCTTCTTGTTGAGTATCTGATACTGTAAAATGTTTATAGGAGTGGTTAAAACATGCTAATAACTGTCCTCTGAGTACATCAAAAAACAGGTTTGCTATACCTCAACTGGTATGCCATCCAGCCCTGGAGTTGTACCGAACTTATGGGCTTTAATTTCATCAATAAGTTCCTCCTCTGTAATTTGGCCTTCACATTAGTATTTCCGTACAGCTGTTAATTTTATATTATTAATATTTTAAAAATCCTTACAATTAACTTCGATTAGTGGAGATGGAGGAAACTGAAACTAAAATATGCATAAAGTACATTGCTTTCTCTTCCAAAATATTGTTTGGTGAATAAAGTTTCAGTAATGTTGAAGAATGTTCTATGTTGAAGAAAAAATAAATTGTGCATTTTCCCCCATATTCCATCCAGTGTGCTTAATTTTTATAATATATTACAGTTGATCTTTCTTGAATAAGTTTCTCAAGTTCTTTTTGTTTTTCCTCTAACTTATTATGTGACTCTATGCAGTTGCGATTTTATCATGTAAATATCTCAATCTTGGTGGGGCAAATCCCCCCCCCCCCCCCACAACACTAAACAATACATTAATTGGACAATAACAGTGACAAACGGTGAACACAAACTGTTAGGGCCTACATAAAGCTGTCCCAACAGCAGTCCCAACACCTTACCACTGCTACACATGGCTATCAGCGGAGCATTGTCTGGCAGCGAAACAGTTCATTCAGCCTCATTTACTGCCTTTTAAAAAACCATAGCTGATATGGCAGACTTGCTTAAACAAATGTGGTTTCTACTGACAAATGAGATGTACAAACTATGGCATAAGGGGACGACAAGGCAATCTGTAATTTCGATGAAGCCATTCATGAACGATCTAGGACGGACGCAGTCATTTGTTCAGCACTTTTAAAATGTACAGCGACAGAATTCAGAAAATGGGTCATTCTTACAGTATTCTCCCTGTACACCAAGTCAGAACCGTAGGATGAATAAAGGGGGCATATAAACAGACAATGAAAGCTCTTACAATATTCAATGATTACATTGCTCTAAAACAGGATATAGGCCACATGTGAACTATAGAACAGTAGGCGAAATTATGAGTGGAAAAGTGACCAAATTATTAGGGTGAGCCACATGGGCTACTAACAGCTTACTAAACAACATACACATAGTATTACTTTCTTAGCTACAGACAGTGTACATATCTCCCTGGCATATTACATTATTTATGCAGCACCATACAGTACATTTTTGCACTATCCTTGTTGTGCTGTGCTCACTTGAACAGGATGGTGGTGCGTCGGTCCTTCGTAGAAGATTTGGTCATCAAAGTCTGGCATTCTCTGAATTTATGGTGCTTTCAAGACAACTGGGAAGTCTGAAAAAAACAAGGTCGAATCATGACATCAGGGATTTTCAGGTCGGAGCTCTAGAAAGAGGCCAGAGTTCCCGAATTCCGAGTTGGATGACCGTTCAAAATGTATTTTCCCAATCAGAACTCGTTTTTTTCAGAGTTCAGTTGTCTTGAACTCACTGAAGTCAGATTTCCCAGAGTTCAGTGTTTCCAGTTGTTTTGAGCGTGGAAGAAATCATACTGGATTGACAGCATGGCCAATGTTGAATGTTTATCCTTTAAAGCTTGGAAAAGAGACACTTAAACCCAGACTTGGGACCACACACACCTACTCCACTAGTGATTGCTTTGCAATGGTTGCAGTTAGCCACTGATTCCTTCCAAACCACTCATTGTTAAATTTGCGATTTCCAACTTGTGAAATGTTTATGTCCAATGGCCAATGAGCACCAATACGTTTTACCTACAATTTCTCTTCATATGACTAGGATTGAAAAGGATTTGCCAGCAGATTGTCGATGTGATTCATAATGACTGCTACAGTAGCTTGCTAGCTAAGATTTTGAAAGTATGATGTTGACCTGTCAGTCCAATCAAAGCTACTGTAGATATTACGTGATTTGACGTCATTTTATCTGTGGCCAATGACCTTAAGCCTTCTTGGATGGGCAATTCTAATGTAACTCTATGGCAGCACCTAAGGGGTTTGAATTTTTTTGCTCTACTCTTAGATTTTGCGGTGACGTAGTGTCCCCATGAGTGACAGAACACTGAGCCAATCACGGCGCAACTAGAGAACATTACCAACCCCTATGCACAGTATTTTCCGCTGGCTGCCCCACCACCACAGAAAGCACTGAACCTACAAGCATTTCGCTACACCCGCAATAACATCTGCTAAAAATGTGTATGCGACCAATAACATTTGAATTGATTTGGAGCCGCCTTTCTCAAGAAAGCAAAAAGGTTCTCAAGAAAGTAAAAGAGACAAAGTTTGTATTCGGCTTTATTAACTAAATTCTTATTGTTTTTATATTACATTGTTTGCAAACTGATATGTGAGACATATTAATACCAAAATAACATGCAAAACAGGAACAAAAAAGTGTTTATCTGCCTCTATGGTACAGTTTTTATTGCTATCTACTGTAAGTTTATGGGTTTTTGCACTTTGCCCAATGCATATGCACCCTTTGCTTACAGTAGTTCACTTGCTTTTCCAGCTGCTATCAGTATGCTCTCCCAACCAACGAGCAAAGGTGTGCATTTACAAATAATGTATTCCTTGTGAAATATTCTGTTTCATCTGAATATCAAGGGAAATTCAATCATATTGTCGAACCAATACTTAGTAAAATTGTAAAGACATACAGTACTGTACCAGTCAAAAGTTTGGACACACCTACTCATTCAAAGGTTTTTCTTTATTTGTACTATTTTCTACATTGTATAATAATAGTGAAGACATCAAAACTATGAAATAACACATATGGAATCATGTAGTAACCAAAAAAGTGTTAAATCAAAATATATTTTAGATTTTAGATTCTTCACAGTCTTGAAGGAGTTCCCACATATGCTGAGCACTTGTTGGCTGCTTTTCCTTCACTCTGCAGTCCAACTCACCCCAAACCATCTCAATTGGGTTGAGTTCGGGTGATTGTGGAGGCCAGGTCATCTGATGCAGCACTCCATCACTCTCCATATTGGTCAAATGGCCAATATGTGTGTTTTGGGTCATTGTCATGTTGAAAAACAAATTATATTCCAACTAAGCACAAACCAGATGGGATGGCGTAATGCTGCAGAATGTTGTGGTAGCCATGCTGGTTAAGTGTGCCTTGAATTCTAAATAAATCACAGACAGTGTAACCAGCAAAGCACACCCACACCATCACACCTGCTCCTCCATGCTTCACGGTGGGAACCACACATGCGGAGATCATCAGTTCACCTACTCTGTGTCTCACACAGAGACACAGAGTAGGTTGGAATCAAAAATCTCAAATTTGGACAGATTTCCACCGGTCTAATGTCCATTGCTCGTGATTCTTGGCCGAAGCAAGTCTCTTCTTCTTATTGGTGTCCTTTAGTAGTGGTTTCTTTGTGGCAGTTCTTGGTATTTTCCAGATTAAGACATGAAGGTCAGTCAAAGAAATGATGAACTGTCGTTTGTCTTTGCTAATTTGAGCTGTTCTTGCCATAATATGGACTCTTTAACCAAATAGGGCTATCTTCTGTATACCACCCCTACCTTGTCACAACACAACTGATTGGCTCAAACGCATTAAGGAAAGAAAATTCACAAATTAACTTTTAACAAGGCCACCTATTAACTGAAAGGCATTCCAGGTGACTATCTCATGAAGCTGGTTGAGAGAATGCCAAGGGTGTGCAAAGCTGTCATCAAGGCAAAGGGTGGCTACTTTGAAGACTTTTTAAAATTCTTTTTTGGTTACTACATGATTCCATATGTGTTATTTCATAGTTTGGATGTCTTCACTATTATTCTATAATGTAGAAAATCTTAAAACTTTTGACTGGAACTGTGTGTATATATATATATATATAAGTCGGAGGTTTATGTACACTTAGGTTGGAGTCATTAAAACTCGTTTTCAACCACTCCACAAATTTCTTGTTAGCAAACTAGTTTTGGCAAGTCGGTTAGGACATCTACTTTGTGCATGACACAAGTCATTTTTCCAACAATTGTTTACAGACAGATTATTTCACTTATAATTCATTGTATCCCAATTCCAGTGGGTCAGACGTTTACATACACAAAGTTGACTGTGCTTTTAAACAGCTTGGAAAATTCCAGAAAATGATGTTATGGCTTTAGAAGCTTCTGATAGACTAATTGACATAATTTGAGTCAATTGGAGGTGTACCTGTGGATGTATTTCAAGGCCTACCTTCAAACTCAGTGCCTCTTTGCTTGACATCATGGGAAAATCAAAAGAAATCAGCCAAGACCTCAGAAAAAAATTGTAGACCTCAAGTCTTGTTCATCCTTGGGAGCAATTTCCAAACGCTTGAAGGTACCACGTTCATCTGTACAAACAATAGTACGCAAGTTTAAACAGCATTGTACCACGCAGCCGTCATACCGCTCAGGAAGGAGACGCGTTCTGTCTCCGAGAGATGAATGTACTTTGGTGCAAAAAGTGCAAATCAATCCCAGAACAACAGCAAAGGACCTTGTGAAGATGCTGGAGGAAACAGGTACAAAAGTATCTATATCTACAGCAGAACGAGTCCTATATCGACATAACCTGAAAGGCCGCTCAGCAAGGAAGAAGCCACTGCTCCAAAACCGCCATAAAAAAAGAGACTACAGTTTGCAACTGCACATGGGGACAAAGATTGTACTTTTTGGAGAAATGTCCTCTGGTCTGATGAAACAAAAATACAACTGTTTGGCCATAATGCCCATCGTTATGTTTGGAGGAAAAATGGGGATGCTTGCAAGCTGAAAAACACCATCCCAACCGTGAAGCACGGGGGTGGCAGCATCTTGTTGTGGGGGTGCTTTGCTGCAGGAGGGACTGGTGCACTTCACAAAATAGATGGTGTCATGAGATAGGAAAAGGATGTGGATATATTGAAGCAACATTTTAAGACATCAGTCAGGAAGTTAAAGCTTGGTCACAAGTGGGTCTTCCAAATGGACAATGACCACAAGCATACTTGTTGTGGCAAAATGGTTTAAGGACAGCAAAGTCAAGGTATTGGAGTGGCCATCACAAAGCCCTGACCTCAATCCCAGAGAAAATTTGTGGGCAGAACTGAAAAAGCGTGTGTGAGCAAGGAGGCCTACAAACCTGACTCAGTTACATCAGCTCTGTCAGGAGGAATGGGACAAAATTCACCCAACATATTGTGGGAAGCTTGTGGAAGGTTACCCGAAACGTTTGTGGTGATCCTAACTGACCTAAGACATGGGAATCTTTACAAGGATTACATTTCAGGAATTGTGAAAAACTGAGTTTAAATGTATTTGGCTAAGGTGTGGGTAAACTTCCGACTTCAACTGTGTGTGTGTATATATATATATATATACACACACACACACACACACACACACACACACACACACACACACACACACATATACATACACACACACACACACACACACACAGAACAAAAATATAAACGCAACATGTAAAGTGTTGGTCTCATGTTTCATGAGCTGAAATAAAAGATCCTAGACATTTTTCATACGCAGAAAAAGCTTATTTCTCTCAAATTTTTGGCACAAATTTGTTCACCTCCCTGTTAGTGAGCATTTCTCCTTTGGCAAGAAAATCCATCCACCTGACAGGTGTGGCATATCAAGAAGCTGACACCATGATCATTACACAGATGCACCTTGTGTTGTGGACAATAAAAGACCACTAAAGTGTGCAGTTTTGTTTTATAACGCAGCAAATGTCTCAAGTTGAGTGAGCGTGCAATTGGCCTGCTAACTGCAGGAATGTCCACCAGAACTGTTGCCAGAGCAATTAATGTTCATTTCTCTACCATAAGCCACCTCTGTCATTTCTGAGAAAATGGCAGTACGTCCAACTGGCCTCACAACCTCAGACCACGTGTAACCATGCCAGCCCACGACCTCCACATCCAGCTTCTTCACCTGTGGTTTTAGACCAGCCAATCAGACAGCTTATGAAACTGTGATTGCGGTGGGGTTATGGTATGGGCAGGCATAAACTACAGACAACACAATTGCATTTAATTGATGGCAATTTGAATGCACAGATATGATGTACATTCATTGTTGTGCAATTCATCCACCGCCATCACCTCATGTTTCAGCATGATAGTGCACGGCCCCATGTCGCAAGGATCTGTACACAATTCCTGGAAGTTGAAAATGTCCCAGTTCTTCCATGGCCTGCATACTCACCAGACATGTCACCCATTGAGTATGATAGGGATGCTTTGGATTGACATGTTCCAGTTCCCGCCAATATCCAGCAACTTTGCACAGCCATTGAAGAGGAGTGGAACAACATTCCACAGGACACAATCAACAGCCTGATCAACTCTTTGCCAAGGAGATGTGTTGCGCTGCATGAGGCAAATGATGGTCACACCAAATGCTGACTGGTTTTCTGATCCACGCCCCTACTTTTTTGTCAGCTATCTGTGACCAACAAATGCATATCTGTATTCCCAGTCATGTGAAATCCATAGATTAGGGACTAATGAATTGATATCAATTGACTGATTTCCTTATTTGAACTCTAAGTAAATCTTAGAAATTGTTGCATGTTGCGCATTTATCTTTTTGATTTACATTTAATGCTGGGTTATTCATAAACAACAAATCACACTACCGTTCAAAGGTTTTGGGTAACTTAGAAAAGTCCTTGTTTTGAAAGAAAAGCAATTTTTTTGTCCATTAATAACATCAAATTGATCAGAAATACAGTGTAGACATTGTTAATGTTGTAAAGGACTATTGTAGCTGGAAAGGGCAGATTTTTTATGAGTATCTACATAGTCGTACAGAGGCCGCAAAACACAAGTCTCAACGTCAACAGTGAAGAGGTGACTCCGGGATGCTGGCCTTCTAGGCAGAGTTGCAAAGAAAAAGCAATATCTCAGACTGGCCAATAAAAATAAAAGATTAAGATGGGAAAAAGAACACAGACACTGTACAGAGGAATTCTGCGGGTATTTTGCGGGTACTATTTAATGAAGATGCCTGTTGAGAACTTTTGAAGTGTCTGATTCTCAAACTAGACACTCTAATGTACTTGTCCTCTTGCTTAGTTGTGCACCGGGGTCTCCCACTCCTCTTTCTATTCTGGTTAGAGCCAGTTTCCGCTGTTCTGTGAAGGGAGTAGTACACAGCGTTGTACGAGATGTTAAGTTTCTTGGCAATTTCTCACATGGAATAGCCTTCATTTCTCAGAACAAGAATTGATTGATGAGTTTCAGAAGAAAGTTATTTGTTTCTGGCCATTTTGAACCTGTAATCGAACCAACAAATGCTGATGCTCCAGATACTCAACTAGTCTAAAGAAGGCCAGTTTTATTGCTTCTTTAACCAGGACAACAGTTTTTAGCTGTGCTAACATAATTGCAAAAGGGTTTTCTAATGATCAATTAGTCTTTTAAAATGATAAACTTGGATTAGGAAACACAACGTGCCATTGGAACACAGGAGTGATGGTTGCTGATAATGGGCCTCTGTACACCTGTGTAGATATTCCATTAAAAATCACCTGTTTCCAGCTACATTAACAATGCATTTCTGATCAATTTAATGTTATTTTAATGGACAAAAAAACAAGGACATTTCTAAGTTACCCAAAACTTTTGAACGGTAGTGTACATATTAAAATAAACTTTATTTGACACATATACAGTATATGTTTGCAACAACAAAAAAATCATACAACCACCACATATAGAACGATACAGTCAATTTGCTAAAGATTAATAACAGGATGTAATGTATGATGAAAGTAAACTATCCCAATAATTGATGTGTAGTGAGCCTCTGGCACCCTAGCTAAATCTAGCATACGCTGACTTCACCCAAGTGGGTGCTACATGCTGTTTGGGGAGAATCTACCCACAGAGTCTGCTGAGAAGCTGGGGATGGCAAGGGCTGGCCTAATGATCCGGACCTGTCTAAATCCTTGTTCGCACTGCAGGCCTTAATGCTGAAATCAGTTTTGTTTTTTCAAATCTGTGACCAAATCGGATGTGTGTATGTTCAGACAGCAGTTATTTGCTGGCTACGCCAGTTGTCATAGTAATGACAAGTGTGCGCACAGTGGTGTAGGCAGATTGGCGTGGTGCTTGTGCTTCCTATCACTCAGAAGTTATGTCGCAAACTAAGGTGACAACAATTCCTGCCAAGGACGTTTCCCAGTTGCTTTGAATGTTCAAAATCATGGTGTAAAAACACTTAAAGCCTCAAAGGATAATATTATCTAACTTTCAAAACTAGTCCTTTTTGGCTGTCCACAGCAGTCAACTAGTTAGCTAGGTAGCGGTTTAGCTTTCTAGCACATTCATCATTGTTTTTGTAAACAATTAACAAGCTAGTTAGCTACCACATGTTCTTGTCAAACTGTCAACAGAGTAGCTAGCCAAGCAACAAGATATTCCAAATAACAGTCGAGATAGCAAATAAATCAGGTTTGACCGTCCAGATAAATCGCATCTACTACATTTATACACAATCCAAAAACTCTAAAATGCAATTTGGAGAACAGCAAAAACAAGCAAAATTGACGAGCCATTATCACATTGTTGCTGTAGCTTCATTCACTTCAGTCAATAGGGGACTTAACATTCTACAAACAAGTCATACAATAATTTGATGCTATGTACTAGCTCAGCACCGGACTTAAAACTCTAGTTTAGCTTCATGTCAAGTCAAACAGCAGTTACCTTGCCAAAACAACCTTTAATGTTTTGAGAAAAAGTCGCACTGTTCCCTGCAGCTGTGTCGAATCGATGAGCTCTCAAACAGCAAGCCTTCCCTCCCACTCCCAGGTGTCAGCATGGTCCTAAAGTAATCTCGCAAACTGTGTTTGCCTTTTAATCGCGATTGGAATGATTTTAGTAGCCTATTTTAAATTGTTGGTGTTAAACTAAAAGCGGAGGTGCATAAAGATAGTGGACCTCATGCACTTACCACAAATGCCTCATTTGCTAAGTTCGCTGTATAGAATATTGTTCTCCTTTACTCTTTTTTGTGTCGTCATACACACAATATACATGATCCCAATTCTAGCTCCAAGACACTGGCAATTTGAAAAAACAAAAAAGTTATATTGTCGCCGTAGTTTTAAAAACCTTCAGGGCATGAGAGGAGCTGAGAACAGCGTGGCGGAGGAGAGTGCTTTCAGGACACTGTTGTAGACTTGGCCATATAGATCTTGTCCAGCCCAATTTTTTAAGCATTTGAGATTATCTGTATAATGAAAAGCGCTATATAAAATAAAACAATTCTTATTCTCAATAATAATAATAATTAATAATTTGGTGGGTGCTTATATTTATCCTATTTAACACATGTACAAGTGTGTATTAACATGCATGTGTGAATTGGATATGTGTTTTTGGTACATCCCAACTCTCCCTGAGACACCCTCAGAGAGTGGGGTCACGGCCAGGGTCTGCCATTATCACCTTGTTGCTGGAGCAATTAGGGTCAAGTGCCTTGCTCAAGGGCACATTGGCAGATATTTCACCTCGTTGGCTTGAGGATTTGAACTAGCAACATTTTAGTTACTGGCCCAATGCTCTAACCGTTAGTCTACCTGCCGCCATATCAATCTAACTAATCAAAAATAAATCAAATAATAAATCTGACCTATTGGAAGATTATAGTTGACTCGGTGGCTCGTGAACTAAGACTTGGCGAGTTTGTCTGTTTTTGTGAATAAGACGCTTCAAATGATACAATTCAATAGGAATGGCGGACAAGCAAACACAGCATTAGGTTGACAGTTTAAAATCTAACTGTTTTTGTCATTCTAACTTTATGTATCACTTCAAATGTATCACACAAACCAGATGAAACAAACTGCTCAGATTATAGTCCTGCTCTTCCATCTCTTAATCCCACTGGCCACCACAGACTAGTAGATTAGTCAATTTCAATGGAGATTCTCTATTTGGGCATGCTTTTTAGTCCAGTACTTGGCTGAATCTGTGTCTAGAAAACCGGCCCAACGAGACTCCAGAGAAGAGTAGTTTGTGGGTTCAAAGGGCCAGTGGTGATAAATTGTTGGTGGAGTAGGTTTGGCAAAATTCCATAAACTTTCATCTAGAATTTCTGAAAAACCTGTGCATTATGGGGAAGTTTACAGACTTGTACAAACCCTATGGTGGAGTGTGTCTGCTTCTTACACAGCTATCTCCTCACAGCTCCTCGCTCTCCAACTGTGCCTCCACAGGGGAGCTGGAGAACAGGATGGGGCTGTTGTCCATCGTGGGAAAGGCAAACTTGATGTCTAGGCCTTGGCCAGTCAGTGCTGCATAGCAACTGCCTTACCGCAGAGCCTTCTTCATAGGCAGAGGGACATGTTAATGCTGCAAAGAACAGAGATGGCTCTGGGCATTGTTGTCCATGTATTTGATATATTGATATACTTAAAACACAAACATTAGCAACTATTGAGTAATTAAAAACTATCACAATAAACACTGTGACAGGTAAGAGAAAGCTGTTAAAAGTTGTATTGAATTTAATTTACCATAGATGTCTAGTCTCGCCGTGCATGAAACAATTCCAGCCTCATTCTTTGCTGATACAGTGTACCAGCCAGCATCCTCTTTCCTGGTTGGCTGAATCAGGAGGCAAACATATCCAGTGGCATCCTGATGTAAACTAGAATCAAAAAACATCTCTCTTCAATTAAATGATCAAACTAAACTAAATGTATTTATTAACTGTGTTCTAATTCAATATTTTTGATGAATAACAAGCATTAATTTTCTAATCTAATCTGGCTGAATTGAAATGTACTCTAAGCATGGGTTTTGTGTGTTACCTCTTGTCTTCATGAGTTGGAATATAAGTGGGCAGTCAACTTTCTGGTTGGAGGGTGAGAGGTTAGTTAGGGAATATTAACCTGACTCTGGCCTTGGTGTGAGGAATGGTGTCATTGTCTTTCTTCCAGTAGATGACAGGTGGAGGCATGCCCAGCACCCTGCACTCCAGTCGGACGGGGGTGCCCTCTGCGATGCCTGTGTTCTGGAGCTTCTCCACAAACTGGGGGACCTGCTTCATCTCTTTTTCTGAATGGGAAAATAATAGTTATTCTCTGTCATGTACAATGACTAATTACTATAATACTTATTAATTGTTATGGCAACATCACTATACCAACAAATGTATGTTTTGGTTTTTACTTATGCAAACGATATCACTGATTACCTACATTATATAATTGTTACATTTTATACTAACTTTCAATAATAAGTCATCATAAATGCGTATAAATGTTTATTAATAATGGAATACTAATTTGTTACCAAGATGTACACTATTTGGGTTTCATGAAAATACTTGTTTTGAGAACTCTTACCCACAACTCTTAACTCTAGACCGAAGGAGCTCTGTCCTGCTTTGTTGCTGGCAATGCAGGTGTATGTCCCGGCGTCGTCCTGTTTTAGAGGGTCTATGACAAGGGAATGGATGCCATTCTCCCTCACCAGCATCCGGTGGTAGAAGTTTGGGTAGATGGGCCTCCCGTTGATCAGCCACTTCAGCTCTGGGTTTGGAAGGCCACTAACCTGGAAAACAGAGAAACGCACAGCACTTCTTGTGAGATGTATACAGTACTATTTATCTTCAAAGGCTATCCTGACTGATATTTAGCACCGATTTTTTTATAGTAAATCTAAAATGTATTAAATGACCATTGCTTAAATCATTCTATTCAGTTATTTTACAGTCCATGGTTATGTCACATACCTTGCAGTCTAATCTACAGACTCTGCCCTCATGAGCCACCATGTCCCCTGGAGCCTGGAGGAAGTGAGGTTGGAATAAGCGTTCCTGGGTTGGTTCACCCTCTTCCACTTCCTGTATGCGGGCCCGCACCCTGTAGGCATGTAGGGATATGCAGAACATGTATATTGGCCCTGGTATTGCTGAGATATCTTGTCATCTGCAATCGCTAATACAATGATGTATAAGATTAGTGTTGCTATCATAGGGATAAAACTATCTCTTAGTCTCTGATTGGTTTATCTCTATATTGGTTTATGGTTGCTATGAGGGTTTGTGTCTGTTCAACATTAGTCTGGGCAATATCTACATCTGGGATCTTACTGTTAGTAACCTCCACAAACAACAGTAAGAGCTGCAATCATGCTGGCTCTCCATGCTGAGGATTCTTCTTACCTCTGCAGATCACAATGCACACTCAGTCAGTCCTTCTCACCTCTGAGAGTGAATCATAGGTGTCATTCGGTTTCGGAGAGGATCTGTTTGGATGATCAAATGACCGGAGCAGCTGATTCGTCCCTGGTGATCATCAATTAATTCATTAGCAAAACAGATTTGGCAAAGGGGTAAGAAAGGTGTATAAGAGTGAAACAATTACAGGAGGTTATGTTACCTGGGGGTTAGCTGCCAGGACAGTGTAGTTGCCATCATCGTCGTTATTGGTGACCTCTATGTGTAGGGCACAAGTTCCGTCCCACTCTCTTATCTTCTTATAATGACTATTTTTTCTCAAGATCTGCTTGCCATCCTTGAACCAGTAAACCTGAAATGGGTTGAAGACAGAGGAAGATTTCTAACAAATGTTGAGTACATGTCCACTCACTGTATGGTGAACATACAGATGAACTGCCATATCAAAGTCCAGATCCCGGACGACCCCCCGAATATAATACAAAAGAGAGACCAAATCAAGCAGAGCCCTCTGTCCTTCCTCCCTGGCATTGGCAGATAAAATCCTTACAGGATCACATACACATACTCAATTTTTTTGTCATCACTATACTATGAGCCAATTTGGATGAAAACCTCTGCTAAAAAAACATACTGGGTGACATGATAACATATTTAAAAAAACATAAATGTGCTGTCTCACCTTAGGTACTGGGATCCCCACCACTTTACAGGAGAACGTCATAGGCACACCCTCCATGGCCCTGAAGTTATTCAGCTTTTTGTCAAATATGGGAGCGATGCACTTCCCTGTTGGGATCTCATCGTGTTGTACCTCGTCATCTGACTCCTCGACTGGCGTGCGCTCCAGACGGAACTCTATCTCACTCATCAGCCTCTGCTCAAAGTTGGACACTTTGTACTCCTAAAATAAAGTAAGACTGTATAAAAATAATTGCAGTAGTCATGCCAATAGTGTAAGTCATTAAAGTGCTTTCCTTGCGTAGGTAAAATTTAAGCAAAACTAAAAAGAGCATCACTGTTATTATAAATATCTATCAATATCTATCTATCATATCATGCGACAATATAGAATGTAAATAATTATAATAAACAGATTAAAATCAAGATGCTGCAAATAATAATATTATGGCATAAATAAAAATAGTATGACACCTGATATAATGGCAGAGACTCCTGCATGTAGTGAAGGAAACATATTTACCAATTGAAATATTGTATCAAATACTTTACCCAGATGGGGATACATTTTAGAAACGGTTTTGGAGAGTGTTTACAGTACTTGAGTAGATTTACAGAGGAGTCAGACCCAGAGCACCATTTCACCATTTAGCAATGGTGATATTGTGTTAAAGGCATGGTGGGAGTCAATCCAATTCCAATTTTCCTAATTGAGATGCAATGAAGAACAATGGAATCAAATGGTCGCATACACAGATTTGCAGACGTTATCGCAAATGCTTGTGTTTCTAGCTCCAACAGTGCAGTAATAATACCTAGCAATACACAATAATACACACAAAAAAGTTTAAATAAATATATTAAGAAATATCAGAACGAGCAATGTCAGTCTGGAATATAAATATACAGTTCATTCGAAAAGAATTGAGACCCTTTCCCTTTTCCCAAATGTTTTTGTTACGTTACAGCCTTATTCTAAAATGTATTAAATATGTTTTTCTTCATCCATCTACACACAATAATAATGACAAAGTGAAAACAGGTTTTTAGAAATGCTTGCAAATAAAAAAAAACATTTTAAAAACAGAAATACCTTACATAAGTATTCAGACCCTTTGCTATGAGACTCAAAATTGAGCTTAGGTACATCCTGTTTCCATTGATCAACTTGATTGGAGTCCACCTGTGGTAAAGTCAATTGATTGGACATGATTTGGTAGGCACCGACCTGTCTATATAAGGTCCCACAGTTGACAGCGCATGTCAGAGCAAAAACCAAGCAATGAGGTCGAAGGCATTGTCCGTAGAACTCCGAGACAGGACTGTGTCAAGGCACAGATCTGGGGAAGGGTACCAAAAAATGTCTGCAGCATTGAATGTCCCCAAGAACACAGTGGCCTCCATTCTTAAATGGAAGAAGTTTGGAACCATCAAGACTTTTCCTAGAGCTGGCCGCCCAGCCGAACTCAGCAATTGAGGGAGAAAGGTCTTTGTCAGGGAGGTGACCAAGAACCCGATGGTCACTCTGACAGAGCTCCAGAGTTCCTCTGTGGAGATGGGAGAACCTTCCAGAAGGACAACCATCGCTGTAGCACTCCACCAATCAGGCCTTTATGGTAGAGTGGCCAGACAGAAGCCACTCCTCAGTAAAAGGCACATGACAGCCCGCTTGGAGTTTGCCAAAAGCCACCTAAAGGACTCTCAGACCTCTCTGTTCTGATGAAACCAATAACTATTTGGCCTGAATGCCAAGCATCACGTATGGAGGAAACCTGGCACCATCCTTACGGTGAAGCATGGTGGTAGCAGCATCATGCTGTGGGGATGTTTTTCAGCGGCAGGGACTGGGAGACTAGTCAGGATCGAGGAAAAGATTAACGAAGCAAAGTACAGAGAGATCATTGATGAAAACCTTCTTCAGAGCGCTCAGGACCTCAGAGTAGGCGAAGGTTCACCTTCCAACAGGACAACAACCCTAAGAACACAGCCAAGAAAACGCAGGAGTGGCTTTGGGACAAGTCCCTGAATGTTCTTGACTGGCCCAGCCATTGCCCGGACTTGAACCCGTTTGAACATATCTGGAGAGACTTTAAAATAGCTGTGCCGCGACTCTCCCCATCCAACCTGACAGAGCTTGAGAGGGTCTGCAGTGAAGAATGGGAGAAACTCCCCAAATACAGGTGTGCCAAGCTTGTAGTGTCATACCCAAGAAGACTCGAGGCTGTAATCGCTGCCCAAGGTGCTTCAACAAAGTAATGAGAAAAGTGTCTGAATACTTATATGATATTTAAGTTTATTTTATATACGTTTCCTTTTTATAATGGGGTATTGTGTGTAGATTGATGAGGGAAAAAACATTTTTTAATAAATTTTCGAATAAGGCTGTAACGTAACAAAATGTTGAAAAAGTCAAGGGGTCTGAATACTTTCCGAATGCACTGTACATATAAAATGGTATAGGCAGTATGGTCAGTATATGAATAGAAAAGGTGTGCACAGCAGTAGTTATATAGGATGAGCCATGACTAGAATACATATAAAAACTGTATGTAAACATTATTAAAGTGACCAGTGTTCAATGACTCTATAGGGCAGCAGTCTGTAAGGTGCAGGGTAGAGTAACAGATGGTAGCCGGCTAGTAACAGTGACTTAAGTTCAGGGCAGGGTACTGGGCGGAGGCCGGCTAGTGGTGACTGTTCAACAGTCTGATGGCCTGGAGATAGAAGTTGTTTATCAGTCTCTCTGTCCCAGCTTTGATGCACCTGTACTGTCTCCTCCTAGATTGTAGCGTGGTGAACAGGCCGTGGCTTGGGTGGCTGAAGTCCTTGATGATCTACTTGGCCTTCCTGTGACACCGGGTGCTGTAGATGTCCTGGAGGGCATGCAGTGTGCCCCTGTTGAAGTGTTGGGCTGCCTCTGGAGAGGCCTGCAGTTTTAGGCAGTGCAATTGCCATACCAGGTGGTGATACAGCCCGACAGGATGCTCTTAATGGTGTAGAAGTTTGTGAGGATCTTAGGGGCCAAACCAAATTTCTTCAGCCTCCTGAGGTTGAAGAAGCGCTGTTGTGCCCCCTTCACCACAGTGTATTTATTTCAGGTCATCAGTGTTGTGCACGCAGCCATGGTGAACAGAGAGTACAGGAAGGGGCTGAGCACACACTCCTGTGGGGCCCCCGAGTTGAGGATCAGCGTGGCGGAGATGTTGTTGCCTACCTTCACCAGGACCCAGTTGCACAGAGAGGGGTTCAGGCCCAGGGCACGGAGCTCAGTGATGAGCTTGGAGGGCATTATGGTGTTGAAGGCTGAGCTGTAGTCGATGAACAGCATTCTTACTTAGGTACAGTATTCCTCTTGTCCATTTGGGATAGGGCTGTGTGCAGTGAAGTGGAGATTCCGTTGTTCATGGATCTGTTGGGGTGGTATGCGAATTGTAGTGGGTCTAGGTTGTCGGGTAAGGTGGAGGTGATATGGTCCTTAACTAGCCTCTCAAAGTACTTTATGGTGACAGAAGTGAGTGATAGTCATTTAGTTCAGTTACCTTCGCTTTACTGAGTACAGGAACAATGGTGGATATCTTGAAGCAAGTGGGGACAACAGACTGGGATATGGAGAGATTGAATATGTCCGTAAATACTCCAGCCAGCTGGTATGCACATGCTCTGAGGACGCGGCTTGGGATGCCGTCTGGGCCGACAGCCTTGCGAGGGTTAACACGCTTAAATGACTTACTCACCTCAGCCACGGACAATAAGAGCACACAGTCCTCGTGAGCAGAGGGGGCCCACGTCAATGCTCAATGTTGTTTTCCTCGAAGCAGGTGAAGAAGGTGTTTAGCTTATCCGGGAGCTAGGCGACGGTGTCTGTGACGAGGCTGGCTTTCCCTTTATAATTCATGATTGTCTGGAGTCCCTGCCACATACGTCTCGTGTCTGAGCCGTTGAATTGTCCCTGTACTGTCGTTTTGCCTCTGATTGCCACACGGAGGTCATAGCTGGTCTGTTTGTACACTTTCATGTTCCCAGTCACCATGCCATGGTTAACTGCGGTGGTTTGCACTTTCAGTTTTGCGTGAATGCTGCCATCTATCCATGTTTTTTTTGGGTTGGATCAATTCTAATCGTCACAGTAGGAACAACATCTTCTATGCACTTCCTGATGAACCCAGTCACAGAGTCAGTGTATAGTGTGGAATTTCAGTGTATACATACACTACCGTTCAAAAGTTTGGGGTCACTTAGAAACGTCTTTGTTTTTTAAAGAAAAGCACATTTTTTGTCCATTAAAATAACATCAAATTGATCAGAAATACAGTGTAGACATTGTTAATGTTGTAAATGACTATTGTAGCTGGAAACGGCAGATCTTATGGAATATCTACATAGGCGTACAGAGGCCCATTATCAGCAACCATCATTCCTGTGTTCCAATGGCACGTTGTGTTAGCTAATCTAAGTTTATCATTTTAAAAGGCTAATTGATCATTAGAAAACCCTTTTGCAATTATGTTAGTACAGCTGAAACCTGTTGTTCTGATTAAAGAAGCAATAAAACTGGCTGTCTTTAGACTAGTTGAGTATCTGGAGCATCAGCATTTGTGGGTTCGATTACAGGCTCAAAATGTCCAGAAACAAAGATCTTTCTTCTGAAACTCGTCAGTCTGTTCTTGTTCTGATAAACGAAGGCTTTTCCATGCAAGAAATTGCCAAGAAACTGAAGATCTCGTACAACGCTGTGTACTACTTCCTTCACAGAACAGCACAAACTGGCTCTAACCAGAATAGAAAGAGGAGTGGGGGGCTCCGGTGCACAACTGAGCAGGAGGACAAGTACATTAGAGTGTCTAGTCTGAGAAACAGACGCCTCACAAGTCCTCAACTGGCAGCTTTATTAAATAGTACCCGCAAACACCAGTTTCAACGTCAACAGTGAAGAGGCGACTCCGGGATGCTGGCCTTCTATGCAGCTCTTCAGTTGATACGTAGATTGCTTGATACGTAGACATTTTTTACAAATAATTGCAAACACAATTTTTGGGGTAATGGAACTGAAAAGATAATGTTAGTGGTAATAGTAGTGCTGTCTGAGATGTATAGAAATTATGACAACATTACAACATATTGACTTTCAGATGGATAACAGATGGGATCCATGGCCTCAGTTGAAATCTTGTATTTTAAATAAATGTTTTTATGCACATTTATACGTAAGAAAGGTAGAAGGTTGCTCAAATCTTAGAATGTCATATACGGTATTGGGACATAACATGAGTTTGGTCAATATTTCAGTTTAGAAATCGTTTAAATCAGTGGTCACCAAACTTTTCTGAGTCAAGATCACTTTGAGTCAAAATGCAAGCCAAGATCTACCGCTCAGATTATTTTTAAACAAGCCTATGCAACATTAACCAGGCTATAGGGCGGCCCAATACATTATCGCTGCACATTGGCTACGCTTGAATTGCCCTGCTAATGTTGTTCTTCTCAGACCATTTAGAAATTATATTTCAAAATTGTTGGTCTATGATCACACTGGTAATAGATCATTTGTTCGATTACCTGCGAGGCACAGCTGAGTGAACATAATAATGAGCTTTTTTTTTACTGGACTGATGGCCTGCATCTGATGGTCAGTCTGTGGGGAGGGAAGGAGCAGTTGTGAGACTGCCTCTCACCTGACTCAACGTCCCTCCTCTCTCCCTTCCTCCGCTGAGAAAAGGGGACACAGTCTTCCAACTGATGGCGAAACATACACTATATATGCAAAAGTATGTGGACACCCCTTCAAATTAGTGGATTCGGCTATTTCAGCCACACCCGTTGCTGACAGGTGTATAAAATCGAGCACATGGCCATGCAATCTCCATAGACAAACATTGGCAGTAGAATGGCCTTACTGAAGAGCTCAGTGACTTTCAACCTGTGACCGTCATGGGATGCCACCTTTCTAACAAGTCAGTTCCTCAAATTTCTTCCCTGCTAGAGCTGCCCCGGGCAGCTGTAAGTGCTGTTATTGTGAAGTGGAAACATCTAGGGGCAACAACGGCTCAGCCGCGAAGTGGTAGGCTACACAAGCTCACAGAACAGGATTGGCGAGTGCTGAAGCACATAAAAATCCTCTGTCCTCGGTTGCATCACGCTTCACCATCTGGCAGGCCTAATCGCCCAACATCAGTGCCCGACCTCACAAATGCTCATGGCTGAATGGAATCAAGTCCCTGCAGCAATGTTCTAACATATATTGGAAAGCCTTACAGAAGAGTGGAGGCTGTTATAGCAGCAGAGGGGGGACCAACTCCATATTAATACAGATGATTTTGGAATGAGATGTTTGACAGGTGTCCACATACATTTGGTCTTGTAGAGTAAGCCGCACTGCATCATTTCTGCATCATGCACCAATTCATGTTGTTTCTCCTATGACCAGAGAAAGTTAAGTGTTCCTCGATATTAAAAAAGGCACAAGCCGCAAATCATAACAATGCAAGGTTATCGAAACACTTCCCTATACTCATTAATTGCAGCTGCAGTGTTGGTTGTAGTGTGAGTGGAAGTAGGGAGAATGCACATTTTATGGCTTATAAAGTTTTGAACAAAGTGTTAATCTGAGCTATATGATTGGCCAGCGTTAGAGTCCTATAGGTGCACTTGATTTGCTCTCTGGAACTGCCGTATAGGCGGAGGTCTACCTTCAGACACATGAAATGGTTCAAAATTGGAACACCTTGCCATCCTGGTGCTCGGCTGCTGAATGAAGTGCACCTACCGCCAACAGTGTGAAACAGATAAAATAAATAGTAATGCAAGGCTAAATTATTGTTTTTTTTTTGTTTGTTTTTTATGTTTGGTGATCAACTAGGAATGGTTTTGGAGATTTACCAGTCTATCACGACCGGTTGGTGACCACTGCTTTAGATTATTCATGAAATTGATATTAGTTTACAAATACTTTAAAAGTGCATGACTTATGATTAATTAGCGACAGATAAAAATAATATGTGAATTTTCCCACCAGATATGTTTATGTCAAATTGACTTGTTGCAGATAAAACTATGCGTAATGACGTAGTGCCCACTCCGGTATTGGCATGTGCGCTCCAGCCAACAGCGCGCCACAGTGTATGTGCGATCGCGTATAGCCTACATGATACGATTATTATGGACTAAAGAGCGAGATAATTTTTATTTGTTAAACGGCAGCCAAGCATCAATGATCATATCACCAGAATAAGACGCTCGATATTTGTTGGAAAGGAGCATCAAGCTCATCAACTTGCACTTCACCACCCTGTGATGTTCATCATAATTAATTTCAACTGTAGCCTAATAAACTGCATGCTTTCTTGACAAGTCGTAGTGGCAGGACCACAAAACATGTCATCGCGTGACTCCAAGTTTACTTTGATATGACGGTTAATATATCAATATTTGCGCATAAAAACGTTTCTACCGACATTTCTCGCAAAATTCATTTTACCGATACTAAAAGATTCCACTTTGTCTAGCGTATTTTGTTTTGTCTACATTTAGAAAGTTTACAGAAAAATGTTCTGTTTCCATCAGGCCTGTCAGGACATTTTTTTATCCGACGTACTTTACTTGCATAAAATGTTTTGATGGAAAACCTGGTTAGTGTTTGGATATATGAGTATGCATCCATACTATTTAAAACTTGTTTTATATTAAGTTGCTCTTATACCTGTGTAGTAATGCTGTAATTACTACACTCACAATATGTAATACTTTTATCCACTTTTATACTCGTCTTTCTCTTTTGTTCATATTGTTGGTTGTTGGTGCTTAGAGGGAGGGGGGGGGGGG
>QNTS01001392.1:250381-279275 GCA_003317085.1 Hucho hucho
TGTTTGACGGTGGGGATGGTGTTCTTGGGGTCATAGGCAGCATTCCTCCTCCTCCAAACACGGCGAGTTGAGTTGATGCCAAAGAGCTCCATTTTGGTCTCATCTGACCACAACACTTTCACCCAGTTGTCCTCTGAATCATTCAGATGTTCATTGGCAAACTTCAGACGGGCATGTATATGTGCTTTCTTGAGCAGGGGGACCTTGCGGGCGCTGCAGGATTTCAGTCCTTCACGGCGTAGTGTGTTACCAATTGTTTTCTTGGTGACTATGGTCCCAGCTGCCTTGAGATCATTGACAAGATCCTCCCGTGTAGTTCTGGGCTGATTCCTCACCGTTCTCATGATCATTGCAACTCCACGAGGTGAGATCTTGCATGGAGACCCAGGCCGAGGGAGACTGATAGTTCTTTTGTGTTTCTTCCATTTGCAAATAATCGCACCAACTGTTATCACCTTCTCACCAAGCTGCTTGGCGATGGTCTTGTAGCCCATTCCAGCCTTGTGTAGGTCTACAATCTTGTCCCTGACATCCTTGGAGAGCTCTTTGGTCTTGGCCATGGTGGAGAGTTTGGAATCTGATTGATTGATTGCTTCTGTGGACAGGTGTCTTTTATACAGGTAACAAGCTGAGATTAGGAGCACTCCCTTTAAGAGTGTGCTCCTAATCTCAGCTCGTTACCGGTATAAAAGACACCTGGGAGCCAGAAATCTTTCTGATTGAGAGGGGGTCAAATACTTATTTCCCTCATTAAAATGCAAATCAATTCATACCATCTTTCACATGCGTTTTCTGAATTTCTTTGTTGTTATTCTGTCTCTCTGTTCAAATAAACCTACCATTAAAATTATAGACTGATAATTTCTTTGTCAGTGGGCAAACGTACAAAATCAGCAGGGGATCAAATACTTTTTTCCCTCACTGTATATTATATTTTTTAAATATATAATGGGATTGAGTGGTTTTAGTTATTATGCAAGTGGAATAAGGAACGGTCCCTATTCCTCTCTTACGAAAAAAGATTGCAGTTAGAGTGCAGTATAACTGCAGTAAGAGTGAAATATAACTGCAGTATGCTGCAATTACTGTGCCCAAAATAACAGCTTTTTTTACTACAGTCATTTTGCAGTGTAACTGCAGTTACAGTACAGTTATTCTGCAATTACTGCGTCCAAAATACCACAGTCGATTACAGTTACTGCAGTTTCAAAACTGCAATCTTTTTTTGTAAGGGCTACAAAAATCATTCAACCCCATTATGCAATTACTCAAGTACTACGAATGAACATGTTAATCCAATTCCGTTACTGGCGTAAGTAGTGTTTCTGCATAGGTTTAAGAGCAACTTAATGTAAAGTGTTACCGAATGTTCTGAGCAAAGCAATGCTTGGGAGCGAGATGTTCGCTGTACCTCGTCATAGTTAAAGACAGTGGCAGGAATGTTTGATCCGAGGGGTCTGCTCGCTGTTTTCCCCTCATAAGTAGTCGGCTTCTATGAGAGGATAGGGATGAATGATGAACACCAACACAAATGCACACACACTAATGAACAAACACACACACCCATGGACACACACAGAGACACACAGGCATCACTACCTCTAATGTGTGAGTAATGTGGGATTGATATGATATGCATGGTGTTATATGAGACACATACAGTACATGATGAATGAATATGGAAAAGGAATGATTGGAAAAGGATTGCTTGCTGATGCTCTGCTGATCTCTCAGTTTAGATCAATGCATGTTCTCACTGCTTCCAGATTGTTTCACATTGGAAATTGGAAATGGAGTAAAGTGACAATGTTAAAGGAGAACAAAATGGAATTCTAATAAGAATTCCAGAATAGCAAATTGGAAGCAAGGGAGAATGCACCATGCAGTCTCCACTTTGTATTCTTTTCAAATGTTTGAAGAACGTGGTATTCAAACAGGTGTTGGATTGAAAAGAATTTGTAGAAGTAGAATGCTTTATTTGAGATCACTCTATTCATTTTTTGGTTCCACTCCAAGCCATATTATTACTGCATAACTCATTCATTTAGTTACATATTCAGTCATTCACCCAATCTATAATGGAATGTATGTGCCTTACAGCATAACAGTACAATTGAAGGGATATATCCTATACCTGTTGTGCATGACCACGCATTAAATCTTCATTGAACCTAAGCTTTTTCTCAATATCGCGGAGGATAGTTTGTTTGCTGCTACGAATGTCATCATCTAAAATAGGACGAGTGCTTGTAGGCAACTTCTTCAGTATGCCTTGAGGTGGCCTGTGGATCAAAACAAATTATTAGCAAAAATGTATTTTTACAATAAATAAAACTGAAACACGATGAATTGAATGGTGAAGTAAGAGGTCCAAAGTTCCCGGGGTTTTCCAAAATCCGGGTCGGAGGATTCAGAGTTGAAGGATTCTGCCCCTGCTTATTCCCTTCACTCTAGTAATCCTCCAATCAGGATAAAAAAAGGGAACTTTGGGAATGTTTCTGGATTTCAGGAACCATAGGGTCTTACCCATGAGCACTCCTGGGCAGGCCCATAGAGTTGGTGGCTTGTGTGGTGTGCAGAGAGGGCAGGACAGAGCTGAGGAAGGCCACATGGTTCTGGATGGGGCTGGAGGTACTGGAGGTTGGGGACGCTGCCTGCGGGGGCGACTGCTGTGGCAGGGCGAACACAGAGTTTAGGTAGGCAGCAGGCAACAGGGTGGGGGAGGACATGAAGGAAGGGGGGCTGGTGGGTGACATGAGGACTCTGGTGGGTAAGACTCTGGGTTGCGGAGAGAACAGGTTGGGGTTGGAGGAGTTGAGCTCGGCAGCCAACTCGTGGAGCAACGAAACGGGGGACTTTGTAGGAGAGGGCCTCCTAAATGGAGAGAGGGGAGTCTGGGCAGTGATGAACTCCTTTGGCCTAGCGTAGTTGAAGCTCTGTGACGTAGGGGCCAGGTTGAGGAGGGAGGCGTGGGTTGTTCTGAGCAGGGAAGAGGGGGAGGTGCTCTGCATGGTTGTGGGGGCCTTGTTGAAAGCTGCAGGGATGGAGCTGAGATATGCTGTGGGGGCTGTATTCCAATGAGGTGCGGGAGGTGTGCTAAATTTGGGTACGTGAATGGCTTTAGGCAGGGATGAGTGGGCTAAATTCAGCTGGGAAGAATGGGTGGTGTTTTGCTGGGTCATATAGGGTGGAGATGCAGCGCTGGTGTACAGGTGTGATGCAGGAACAGTTCTCAGCAGAGAGGCAGATGGAGGGGAGCTCATACAAGAAGGAGCTGTCATCAGTTGAGGAGGGGACGGAAGGGTACCCATAACGGGTGCAGGAGGGGCTGTGTTCAGTAGCGGTGCAGAGGTAGTGTTCTTTGGTGGTGCAGGGCTGGTGTTTAGCAGGGGTGAAGAAGAAGAAGAAGTAGAATAAGAATGGGTGGTGTATGGGTTCAGTAGTGGTGCAGAGGCAATGTTTAGCAGGTGTGCTGGGGGACTAGTGTTTAGTTGGGGTGTAGGGGTAGAGTTCAATCTTGTCACAGGGGCGGAGTTGAGAAAGGGTGTTGGGGCTGTGGTCAGTATGGGTGCGGCGTGGGTGGTCTGCAGGGGCATGGGGGTAGATGAACGGGGCAGGTTTGACTGAGGCTGGGCTTGGGGCTGTGCCTGGGACTCGTGGTGTCTCTGGGCTGGCCAGGCAGATGCCTCCGGTTGGCTCTTGGTGGCTCCGGTTGGCTCAGTCTCAGTCTGCTGCTGCTCCATAAGCACCTGGTTGTGCAGGAGCTGCAGCTGGACAGGGTCTCTGAGAAAACAGAGATGGAATATGTTGAAAACATGAAAAGTTTATATAATAAAACTAGCCTGGTCCCAGATCTGTTTATGTGGTCTTGCCAATTCATAGGTCCTTGTCACGCCAAACCATAGGAGTTGGCAAGACAGTATAAACAGAGACCATGCCATAATAAAACCATATGTTTGTCTTAATGTGTTCCTCACCCGAATAACTACAAATACTCTGAACACAGTTCCTTAAAAAGTAATGAGCACAATTTGTCTTTCAGGGGCAGGTTGGGGAAATAGTCTGCCCTTTTAACGTATAGGAGTATCCAGGGAGCATCCGGACTCTAAACACACTCAGAGATATGCAATTGGAAATGTCAGTAATGTTCTGTATCAAGCTTGGTATAAGACCTTCCATTGCATTATTCTAGCATTTTTAAAATTAGTTTTAATTCCCTTTCTGAGATGCATGTTATGTAGCTTCTTATTCAATATCAGTCACTTTGATAATGTAGAGTGAAAAACCAGTCAATAACTTATTGTCCCTCAATCTATTATTATTATTAACACTATGCAAAACACGTATCATCTTAGTGCCGGACACATTTTAATCGAAAAGAAATATGAAAAACACAATACCAGAGTGCAAAAATTCATAGTATGTGCAAAAAGCATAGAATTGCACTTAAGAATGTTAGGAAATCACCAGCCTCAGTTTTTTGTAGTTTTAAACTCCACATAGTTAAGCACAGACACAGTTGAAGTCTGAAGTTCACATATACTTAGGTTGGAGTCATTAAAACTCATTGTTAACAAACTATAGTTTTGGCAAGTCAGTTAGGACATCTACTTTGTGCATGACACATGTAATTTTTCCAACAATTGTTTACAGACAGATTATTTAACTTATAATTCACTGTATCACAATTCCAGTGGGTCAGAAGTTTACATACACTAAGTTGATTGTGCCTTTAAACAGCTTGGAAAATTCCAGAAAATTATGTCATGGCTTTAGAAGCTTCATATAGGCTAATTGACATAATTTGAGTCAATTGGAGGTGTACCTGTGGATGTATTTCAAGGCCTCTTTGCTTGATATCATGGGAAAATCAAAAGAAATCAGCCAAGACCTCAGAAACAAATTGTAGACCTCCACAAGTCTGGTACATCCATGGGAGCAATTTCCAAACGCCTGAAGGTACCACATTCATCTGTACAAACAATAGTACGCAAGTATAAACACCATGCGACCACACAGCCGTCATACCGCTCAGGAAGGAGACGCGTTCTGTCTCATAGAGATGAACGTACTTTGGTGCAAAAAGTGCAAATCAATCCCAGAACAGCAGCAAAGGACCTGTGAAGATGCTGGAGAAAACAGGTACAAAAGTATCTATATCCACAGTAGAACGAGTCCTACATCGACATAACCTGAAAGGCCGCTCAGCAAGGAAGAAGCCACTGCTCCAAAACTGCCATAAAAAAGCCAGACTATGGTTTGCAACTGCATATGGGGACAAAGATTGTACTTTTTGGAGAAATGTCCTCTGGTCTGATGAAACAAAAATAGAACTGTTTGGTCATAATGACCATCGTTATGTTTGGAGGAAAAAGTGGGACGCTTGCAAGCCAAAGAACACCATCCCAACCGTGAAGCACGGGGGTGGCAGCATCATGTTGTGGGGGTGTTTTGCTGCAGGAAGGACTGCTGCACTTCACAAAATAGATGGCATCATGAGGCAGGAAAATTATGTGGATATATTGAAGCAACATCTCAAGACATCAGTCAGGAAGTTAAAGCTTGGTCGCAAATGGGTCTTCCAAATGGACAATGACCCCAAGCATACTCCAAAGTTGTGGCAAAATGGCTTAAGGACAACAAAGTCAAGGTATTGGAGTGGCCATCACAAATCCCTGACCTCAATCCTATAGACAATTTGTGCGAGCAAGGAGGCCTACAAACCTGACTCAGTTACACCAGCTCTGTCAGGAGGAATGGGACAAAATTCACCCAACTTATTGTGGGAAGCTTGTGGAAGGCTACCCGAAACATTTGACCCAAGTTAAACAATTTAAAGCCAATGCTACCAAATACTAATTGAGTGTTTGTAAACTTCTGACCCACTGGGAATGTGATGAAAGAAATAAAAGCTGAAATAAATTATTCTCTCTACTATTATTTCACATTTCACATTCTTAAAATAAAGTGGTGATCATAACTGACCTAAGACAATTTTACTAGGATTAAATGTCAGAAATTGTGAAAAACTGAGTTTAAATGTATTTGGCTAAGCTGTATGTAAACTTCTGACTTCAACTGTATGTATTCAGTAGACAAATGACAACTGGAATGCAGTAGATCTGATAGGGATTTCAAGAGGAGACATTCCCACCTTCAATGTTTACTGTTTTAAGTACAGCCCACACAACTCAAGCTGCTTTATTCATTTAAAAAAAGGACCGCAAATGAAAAAATACATCACAAGACTGAGACCAAACATTTTATAGAATTTCTTTTATAATTAAGTGTTTTTTCTCATAACAAAACAGTCTGGCTGGTTGTTCAATTGGCACTAAATCATGTCAAGCTGTCAGTCTTGGGATTTGTCTTAAGTTAAGTGATACTAGATAAGTTGAAAAATACTTGAGAATTAGAATACTCACAGTTTGGGCTTGGCCAGTACTGGAGGTGGTTCCTTATTGGCCAACTGCGACATATCTTCATATGAATGGCTATTGGATGCTTCACTCTGGTTTTCCGTCTCATCCTCAGGCAGTTTAAAGTGCACACGGAGGCCTGCCCTGGAGCTGGACCTGGGCCCGTTGTGGTTCACCAGAACCCCAGGCTTAAGGCAGGAGGAGTTGGGGGGATCAGGGAGGTTTACATGGGGAGGGGGCTCAGGTTTATGGATAGCAGTCCCTTCCACCTTAGGCCAAAGACCAACGGGAGGGTCAGGTAACACTGAAAAGGCTCTGGAGTCTTCCTGGTCAGTCTTGGGCATCTCACCACTGCTCTGGGGCTCAGGGCGTAGTCCGCTGGAGCTAGTAGGCAGGTCTGGGTGAGGGGTGCTCTGGTAGAGTGGGTCCAGATGTGCTGTGCTGGAGCTACAGGTGCCTATTTGGAGGCTGCTGTCCAGGCTTAGTGGGTCCAGGCTGGGCATGTTGGGGCTGATAGGCACCTGGCGCAGCATGCTGGAGCTCAGAGGGTCTAGATGGAGGGTACTGGTGCTCAGAGGTTCCAGTCGTAACGTGCTGGAGTTGTCATTTCCTAATGAGGTACAGAGAGAAGGATAGGTACAATGCCTAGTGAAAGTCTAAACATCCCTTTCACAGTTGAAATTACCTCTAAAAACGGATTGCATTGGATTTCCCCCTACTAATCTACACAACCTACTCCACATTTTCAAAGTGAAAGAAAAATTATAGAAAATGTTCTAAATTAATAAAAAAAATGTAAAACAAACAGGGCTTGATTGTGTATGTCTTCACACCCCCGAGTAAATACTTGTTGGAAGCACCTTTGGCAGCAATTACAGCTGTGTGAATTATTTAGAATAAGATTCTACCAACTTTGCACAACTAATAGGGCAACATTTATCCATTGTCTTTTTTATTGTATTTTATTGCTCAAGTTCAGAAAAATTGATGGACAGCTATATTCAAACCTTGTCTCTGATTTTAAAAGCAGATTTAAGTCAGGGCTGAGGATGGACCACTCAGAGAGCACTTAACACCTCTTGGAAAGCCTTTATGTTGTGTCTTTGGCATTACAATTTGTGTTATTGACCCGCTGGAAAAGAAAACTAAATTCCAGGGTTAGGTATTCAGAAGACTGAAGTAGGTTTTCCTCTTACTTTTTACCTGGGCTTTGATCCTATCAAATAATCATATTGATTGATTTTTATCATATTGATTTTGATCCTGACAAACTCCCCAGTCCCTGCCGGTGACAAGGATACCCATAACATGATGCTTCCACCACAATACTTTGACTCAAACATGGTTTTTAATTTAGGCCAAAATGTTCATTTATTTGCAATGTTGTCTTGCAGTATTACTTAACGGCCTTGTTGCAAAAATAATTGATGATTTGGAGTGGATTTTCTAAGACAGGCTTCCTTTTTTTTAACTTTTCCATAAAAGCCAGTAATGTGGATTGAATGCAATGTTGTTAATCAATGCACAGTTTTCTCTCAGCTCAGTCTAAGCCTCATAGTGATGTCGTTGAGGAGTTTCCAATTGCCATACTTGACCATACTCAAAGGGATATTCAGTGTCTTGGAATATTTCTTAAAGTCCCCTGATCTATGCCTGTGAAGAAGAAAAAAAAAATCCCAGACATGCTTTTAAAGCTCATTGGTGGCTCTGAGGTTGAATCATTGTGAGGGACCTTCCAGAGACGGGTAAAGTTGTTCTGAAATCATGAGAACCACAACTTTTGCAAACAGATTGCTGTGTGATTTTGTATAAAAATATTTGTTCCTGAACTTATTTAGATGTGCCACAGAAGAGTGTGAAGACCATCGCAATCAGGACTGTTTTATATTTTTATTAATTTCAGAAAAATTATAATTTTTCTTTCACTGTGGATAAAAATCCCTTTTTAGAATTTTAGGCAGAAAAATGTGAAAACTATGCAAGGGTGTGTAGACTTTCACTAGGCACTCCAAATATTATCGTACGAATAGAACTGTCAAGTCTAAACTTTGTTTGTAAGCCAGTGACGTTACCTTTCACCCTTAGTGCAGCGATACTGGATACAGTTCCATATTTGTTGCTTGCAGTGCAAGTGAATGTTCCAGAATCTTCAGGAAAGACTTCAGCAATGACCAAAGTGCATATTTCCTCTAAACGGAATACAAAATTAGGGAGATGAGAACCAGCTGAATGTCATTGTTGAAGTTCAGGCAACATGGCTGATAGATTAAAGTGCAGAGAAGTTACTATACTGAACAAAAATATAAAATGCAACATGTAAAGTGTTGGTCCCATTTCTCATGAGCTGAAATTAAAGATCCCAGAAAAAGCACAAAAAGCTTTGTGCACAAATGTGTTTACATCCCTGTTAGTAAGCATTTCTCCTTTGCCAAGATAATCCATCTACCTGACAGGTTTGGCATATCAAGAAGCTGATTAAACAGCATGATCATTACACAGGTGCACCTTGTGTTGGGGACAATAAAAGGCATATCTAAAACGTGCAGTTTTGTTACGCAATGCCACAGATGTCTCAAGTTTTAAGTGAACAAGCAATTGGCATTCTGACTGCAGGAATGTCCACCAGAGCTGTTGCCAGATAATTGAATGTACAGTTTTCTACCATAAGCTGCCTCCAACGTTATTTTAGAGAATTTGGCTGTATGTCCACGTGGCCTCACAACCGCAGACCACGTGTAACCACCCCAGCCCAGGACCTCCAAATCCGGCTTCTTCACCAGCTGGATAGTCTGAGACAAGACACCAGGACAGCTGATAAAACTGTGGGTTTGCACAACTGAAGAATTTCAGCAGAAACTGTCAGAAACGGTCTCAGGGAAAATCATCTGTATGCTCATCGTCCTCACCAGGGTTTTGACCGGACTGCAGTTTGGTGTTGTAACCAACTTTATTGGGCAAATGTTCACCTTCGATGGCCAGTGGCGGGCAGGAGAAGTGTGCTCTTCACGGATGAATCCCGCTTTCAACTTTACCGGGCGTGTATGGCGTTGTGTGTGCAAGTGGTTTGCTGATGTTGTGAACAGAGTGCACATGGTGGCGCTGGGGTTATGTATGGGCAGGCATAAGTCAAGGACAACAAACACAATTGCATTTTATCGATGGCAGTTTGAATGCACAGAGATATCGTAACAAGATCCTGAGGCCCATTGTCGTGCCATTCATCCGGGGCCATCACATCGTGTTTCAGCACGGCCCCATGTTGCAAGGATCTGTACACAATTCATGGAAGTCTTCAATTGCCTGCATACTCACCAGACATGTCACCCATTGTGTATGTTCGGGATGCTCTGGATCGACGTGTACAACAGGGTGTTCCAATTCTCGCCAATATCCAGCACCTTCACATAGCCATTGAAGAGGAGTGGGACAACATTCCACAGGCCACACTCAACAACATGATCAACTCTATGCAAAGGAAGTATGTCGCGCTGCATGAGGTAAATGGTGGTCACAACAGATACTGACTGGTTTTCTGATCCACGCCCATAATTTCTTTTAAAAGGTATCTGTGACCAACATATGTACAGTTGAAGTCGGAAGTTTACATACACCTTAGCCAAATACATTTAAACTCAGTTTAATCCTAGTAAAAATTCCCTGTTTTAGGTCAGTTAGGATCACCACTTTATTTTAAGAATGTGAAATGTCAGAATAATAGTAGAGAGAATGATTTATTTCAGCTTTTACTTCTTTCATCACATTCCCAGTGGGTCAGAAGTTTACATACAATCAATTAGTATTTGGTAACATTGCCTTTAAATTGTTTAACTTAGGTCAAACGTTGCGGGTAGCCTTCCACAAGCTTCCCACAATAAGTTGGGTGAATTTTGTCCCATTCCTCCTGACAGAGCTGATGTAACTGAGTCAGGTTTGTAGGCCTTCTTGCTCGCACACGCTTTTTCAGTTCTGCCCACAAATGTTCTATAGGATTGAGGTCAGGGCTTTGTGATGGCCACTCCAATACCTTGACTATGTTGTCCTTAAGCCATTTTGCCACAACTTTGGAAGTATGCTTGGGGTCATTGTCCATTTGGAAGACCCATTTGCAACCAAGCTTTAACTTCCTGACTGATATCTTAAGATGTTGCTTCAATATATCCACATAATTTTCCTTCCTCATGATGCCATCTATTTTGTGAAGTGCACCAGTCCCTTTTGCAGCAAAGCACACCCACAACATGATGCTGCCACCCCCGTGCTTCACGGTTGGGATGGTGTTATTCGGCTTGCAAGCATCCCACTTTTTCCTCCAAACATAACGATGGTCATTATGGCCAAACAGTTCTATTTTTGTTTCATCAGACCAGAGGACATTTCTCCAAAAAGTACAACCTTTGTCCCCATGTGCAGTTGCAAACCGTAGTCTGGCTTTTTAATGGCGGTTTTGGAGCAGTGGCTTCTTCCTTGCTGAGCGGCCTTTCAGGTTATGTCGATATAGGACTCGTTTTACTGTGGATATAGATACTTTTGTACCTGTTTTCTCCAGCATCTTCACAGGTCCTTTGCTGTTGTTCTGGGATTGATTTACACTTTTTGCACCAAAGTACGTTCATCTCTATGAGACAGAACGCGTCTCCTTCCTGAGCGGTATGACGGCTGTGTGGTCCCATGGTGTTTATACTTGCGTACTATTGTTTGTACAGATGAACGTGGTACCTTGAACCAGACTTGTGGAGGTCTACAATTCTTTTTCTGAGGTCTTGGCTGAGATCTTTTGATTTTCCTATGATGTCAAGCAAAGAGGCACTGAGTCTGAAGGTAGGCCTTGAAATACAACCACAGGTACACCTCCAATTGACTCAAATGATGTCAATTAGCCTATCAGAAGCCTCTAAAGAAGCCTCTATCATTTTCTGGAATTTTCCAAGCTGTTTAAAGGCACAGTCAACTTAGTGTATGTAAAACTTCTGACCCACTAGAATTCTGATACAGTGAATTATAAATTAAATAATCTGTCTGTAAACAATTGTTGGAAAAATGACTTGTGTCATGCACAAAGTAGATGTCCTAACCGACTTGCCAAAACTATAGTTTGTTAACAAGAAATTAGTAGAGTGGTTGAAAAACAAGTTAATGACTCCAACCTAAGTGTATGTAAACTTCCGACTTCAACTGTATACCTGTATTCCCAGTCATGTGAAATCCATAGATCAGGGCTTAATGAATTGATTTCAATTGACTGATTTCCATATATGAACAGTGACTCTTTATTCAGAACCACATTCCTGTAAAGCTTAGAGACGATCTAATGTTAAATACTGTTGAAGTAATATGGCTACAGGTTCATCTGCCTCACCTAAAGCCCATTCTTGTGGGAAGCTGCTATAGACCACCAAGTGCTAACAGTCAGTATCTGGATAATGTGTGTGAAATGCTTGATAATGTAAACTCAGCAACAACAAAAAAACGTCCCTTTTTCAGGACCCTGTCTTTCAAAGATAATTCGTAGAAATCCAAATAACTTCACAGATCTTCATTGTAAAGGGTTTAAACACTGTTTCCCATGCTCGTTCAATGAACCATAAACAATTAATGAACATGCACATGTGGAATGGTCGTTAAGACACAAACAGCTTACAGACGGTAGGCAATTAAGGTCACAGTTATGAAAACTTAGTCAGTAGAAAGGCCTCTTTAGTGTCCTATGAAAAACACCAAAAGACAAATGCCCAGGGTCCCTGCTCATCTGTGTGAATGTGCCTTAAGGCATTCTGAAAGGAGGCATGAGGACTGCAGATGTGGCCAGGGCAATATATTGCAATGTCTGTACTGTGAGATGCCTAAGACAGCGCTACAGGGAGACAGGACGGACAGCTCATCATCCTCGCAGTGGCAGACCACGAGTAACAACACCTGCACAGGATCGGTACATCCAAACATCACACCTGTGGAACAGGTACAGGATGGCAACAACAACTGCCCGAGTTACACCAGGAACGCACAATCCCTCCATTAGTGCTCAGACTGTCCGCAATAGGCTGAGAGAGGCTGGACTGAGGGCTTGTAGGCCTGTTGTAAGGCAGGTCCTCACCAGACATCACCGGCAACAACGTTGTCTATGGGCATAAACCCACAGTCGCTGGACCAGACAGGACTGGCAAAAAGTGCTCTTCACTGACGAGTCGCGGTTATGTCTCACCAGGGGTGATGGTCGGATTCGTGTTAATTGTCGAAGGAATGAGCATTACACCGAGGCCTGCACTCTGGAGCGGGATCGATTTGGAGGTGGAGGGTCCGTCATGGTGGAGGGTCCGTCATGGTGGAGGGCGGTGTGTCACAGCATCATTGGACTGAGCTTGTTGTCATTGCAGGCAATCTCCACGCTGTGCCTTACAGGGAAGACTTCCTCCTCCCTCATGTGGTACCCTTCCTGCAGGCTCATCCTGACATGACCCACCAGCATGACAATGCCACCAGCCATACTGCTCGTTCTGTGCGTGATTCCCTGCAAGACAGGAATGTCAGTGTTCAGCCAGCGAAGAGCCCGGATCTCAATCCCATTGAGCACGTCTGGGACCTGTTGGATCGGAGGGTGAGGGCTAGGGCCATTCCGCTCAGAAATGTCCGGGAACTTGCAGGTGCCTTGTTGGAAGAGTGGGGTAACATCTCACAGCGAGAACTGGCATATCTGGTGCAGTCCATGAGGAGGAGATGCACTGCAGTACTTAATGCAGCTGGTGGCCACACCAGATACTGACTGTTACTTATGATTTTGACCCCCCCTTTGTTCAGGGACACATTATTCAATTTCTGTTAGTCACATGTCTGTGGAACTTGTTCAGTTTATGTCTCAGTTGTTGAATCTTGTTATGTTCATACAAATATTTACACATGTTAAGTTTGCTGAAAATAAATGCAGTTGACAGTGAGAGGACGTTTCTTTTTTTGCTGAGTTTATGTGATGTCAACAGAGAAGTATATTTTCTGGGTGATTTAAATATTGACTGGCTATCATCAAGCTTCCCACCCAGGAAAAAAATTAAAACGGTAACCAGTGCCTGCAACCTGGATCAGGTTGTCAGCCAACCTACCAGGGTAGTTACAAACAGCACAGGAATTAAAACATCAACATGTATTGAGCACATCTTTACTAACGCTGCAGATATTTGCTTTAAAGCAGTATCCAAATCCATAGGATGTAGTGATCACAATATAATAGCCATACAGTGAGGGAAAAAAAGTATTTGATCCCCTGCTGATTTTGTACGTTTGCCCACTGACAAAGAAATGATCAGTCTATAATTTTAATGGTAGGTTTATTTGAACAGTGAGAGAGAGAATAACAACAAAACAAATCCTGAAAAATGCATGTGAAAAATTTTATAAATTGATTTGCATTTTAATGAGGGAAATAAGTATTTGACCCCTCTGCATAACATGACTTAGTACTTGGTGGAAAAACCCTTGTTGGCAATCACAGAGGTCAGACGTTTCTTGTAGTTGGCCACCAGGTTTGCACACATCTCAGGAGGGATTTTGTCCCACTCCTCTTTGCAGATCTTCTCCAAGTCATTAAGGTTTCGAGGCTGACGTTTGGCAACTCGAACCTTCAGCTCCCTCCACAGATTTTGTATAAGATTAAGGTCTGGAGACTGGCTAGGCCACTCCAGGACCTTAATGTGCTTCTTCTTGAGCCACTCCTTTGTGTCCTTTGGCTGTGTGTTTTGGGTCATTGTCATGCTGGAATACCCATCCATGACCCATTTTCAATGCCTTGGCTGAGGGAAGGAGGTTCTCACCCAAGANCTGCCTTGAGATCATTGACAAGATCCTCCCGTGTAGTTCTGGGCTGATTCCTCACCGTTCTCATGATCATTGCAACTCCACGAGGTAAGATCTTGCATGGAGCCCCAGGCCGAGGGAGATTGACAGTTCTTTTGTGTTTCTTCCATTTGCGAATAATCGCACCAACTGTTGTCACCTTCTCACCAAGCTGCTTGGCGATGGTCTTGTAGCCCATTCCAGCCTTGTGTAGGTCTACAATCTTGTCCCTGACATCCTTGGAGAGCTCTTTGGTCTTGGTCATGGTGGAGAGTTTGGAATCTGATTGATTGATTGCTTCTGTGGACAGATGTCTTTTATACAGGTAACAAGCTGAGATTAGGAGCTCCTAATCTCAGCTCGTTACCTGTATAAAAGACACCTGGGAGCCAGAAATCTTTCTGATTGAGAGGGGGTCAAATACTTATTTCCCTCATTAAAATGCAAATCAATTTATAACAATTTTGACATGCGTTTTTCTGGATTGTTTTGTTGTTATTCTGTCTCTCACTGTTCAAATAAACCTACAATTAAAATTATAGACTGATCATTTCTTTGTCAGTGGGCAAACGTACAAAATCAGCAGGGGATCAAATACTTTTTTCCCTCACTGTATCTAGGAAAACCAAAGTTCCAAAAGCTGGGCCTAATATAGAGGGTAAGAGGTCATACAATAAGTTTTGTAGTGATTCATATGTTGATGATGTAAAGAATATTTGCTGGTCTGTGGTGTGTAATGAGGAGCAACCAGACGCTGTACTTGTCACATTTATGAAACTACTTCTTCCAGTTACTAATAAGCACGCACCCATTAAGAAAATGTTAAATTTCCTTGGATTGATGAGGAATTAAAAAATTGTATGGTTGAGAGGGATGAGGCAAAAGGTATGGCAATTAAGTCTGGCAGACCACTTGATTGGCAAATTTACTGCAAATGATTAAGAAATCATGTGACTAAACTAAATAAAAATAAAAATAAACTACAACTACTGAAACTACTGAAATAAAGAAATGATATAAAGAATGATAGTAAAAAGCTTTGGGGCAACTTTTGGGGAAAAAAATGACTTTGCTCCTTCATTCATTGAATCAGATGGCTCATTCATCACATAGCCCACTGATATTGCAAACTACTTTAATTACTTTTTCATTGGCCAGCAACAAACGCTGACACTACACATCCAAGTATATCGGACCAAATTATGAAAGACAAGAGTTGTACTTTTGAATTCCGTAAAGTCAGTGTGGAAGAGGTTAAAAGAATATTGTTGTCTATCAACAATGACAAGACACTGGGGTCTGACAATCTAGATGGAAAATTACTGAGGATGATAGCAGACGATATTGCCACTCCTATCTGCCACATCTTCAATTTAAGCCTAATAGAGAGTGTGTGCCCTCAGGCCTGGAGGGAAGCTAAAGTTATTCCGCTACCCAAGAATAGTAAAGCCCCCATTACTGGCTCAAATAGTTGACCAATCAGCCTGTTACCAACCCTTAGTAAACTTCTGGAAAAAATTGTGTTTGACCAGATACAATGCTATTTTACAGTAAACAAATTGACTACAGCATTTCATCAGGGCACTCAGCAAGCACAGCACTTACACAAATGATTGATGATTGGCTGAGAGAAAATGATGATAAAATGATTGTGGGGGCTGTCTTGTTAGACTTCAGTGCAGCTTTTGACATTATTGATCATAGTCTGCTGCTGGAAAAACATGTGTTATGGCTTTACACCTCCTGCTATAATGTGGATAAAGAGTTACTTGTCAAACAGAACACAGAGGGTGTTCTTTAATGGAAGCCTATCAAATATAATCCAGTTAGAATCAGGAATTCCCCAGGGTAACTGTTTAGGCCCCTTTCATTTTTAAATTTTTAGTAACGACATGCCACTGACTTTGAGTAAAGCCAGAGTTTCTATGTATGCGGATGACTCAACACTATACACGTCAGCTACTACAGCGACTGAAATGACACTCAACAAAGAGCTGCAGTTAGTTTCAGAGTGGGTGACAAGGAATACGTTAGCCCTAAATATTTCTAAAACAAAAAGCATTGTATTTGGAACAAAACACTCACTAAACCCTAAACCTCAACTAAATCTTGTAATAAATAATGTGGAAATTGAGCAAGTTGAGATGACTAAACTGCTTGGAGTAATACTAGATTGTAAACTCTCATGGTCAAAACATATTGATGCAGTAGTAGCTAAGATGGGGAGAAGTCTGCCTATAATAAAGCGATGCTCTGCCTTCTTAACAACACTATCAAGAAGGCAGGTCCTACAGACCCTAGTTTTGTCGCACCTTGACTACTGTTCAGTCGTGTGGTCAGGTGCCACAAAAAAAGGACTTAGGAAAATTGCAATTGGCTCAGAACAGGGCAGCACGGCTGGCCCTTGGAAGTACACAGAGAGGTAATATTAATAATATGCATGTCAATCTCTCCTGGCTGAAAATGGAGGTATTGACATGTTGACTGCACCGAGCTGTCTGTCTAAACTACTGGCACACAGCTCAGACACCCATGCATACCCCACAAGACATGCCACAAGAGGTCTCTTCACAGTCCCCAAGTCCAGAACAGACTATGGGAGGCACACAGCACTACATTGAGCCATGACTACATGGAACTCTTTTCCACATCAAGTAACTGACGCAAGCAGTAAAATTAGATTTAAAAAACACCTTATGGAACAGCGGGGACTGTGAAGCAACACAAACATTGGCACAGACACATGCATACACACACACACACACACAATAACATATGCACTATACATACACATGGATTTAGTACTGTGGATTTGTGGTAGTGGTGGAGTAGGGGCCTGAGGGCACACAGTGTGTTGTGGAATCTGTGAATGTATCGTAATGTTTTAAAATTGTATAAACTGCCTTAATTTTGCTGGACCCCAGGAAGAGTAGCTGCTGCTTTGGCATTAGCTAATGGGGATCCATAATAAATACAAATACAAAACTCAGTAAAATCTTTGAAATTGTTGCCTGTTGCTTTTTGTTCACTGTATAACAGCATGGTAGCTGTACTATGTAGCTAACCTACTGTGTGTACAGTATATGGACAGTGAAAAAGAAAGATAGCACGCCTCTGTACTGTAAAATATGTCTGCATTTCTATATGCTGTATAATTATTGCTCATATATTGTATTTTCTAAGATACAGAGAAATAATACACATTCATCAAATGCATATGCTGTAAGTGAGCTGTTTTCCAATGGCACAGCAGCTACATTTGCTTCCATTCACGAGTGCTTCACTGTGTTTCAGACACTCTGAAAGGCTCTGTACCCATGATAGTTCAACAGACACAGGTTGTTAAGGTTGAGTTTTAGGAGGAGAAGTAAACTGGCTTTTATGCAGAGTAGTTACAGAGCTACAGCCCCAGCCAGATACTGTAAACATCTGTAAAGAGTAATGGTGTACACTGTTTCATAGAAAACATCACCTAGGCTACAGTAGAACTGACTTTCTGAGGCCAGTCATGTTTTCATTTTTTTATTGTATCTAATGCTTGTATATTGTGAATACAATTTACATTTCCGTAACACATCACACAAAATATTTTGATACATCTTAAGATTTTACAATTGTATTAATTGTACCATGACAGTCTCTCCTTTGCATAATACGTACCTGATTCAGCCATGGATCGAGGCTCTAAAAATGAAGAAAATGCTAATATATATTTAATTGTATGAAATCAGAGCTTTCTGTTCTTCATGCTGCCTTCTTAAAAACTTGCTCTCAGTTTTTTTTGTTGATACTTTAACAGTTTTCAGAATGCTTACATTTATTAACTTCAAAGATAAAGTGAAAATGTACTAATAAACAAATACAAGAGAATTGAGGTAAATCACAGAACATACCATAAGATGAGTGTACATTATTCCAACACATAATAAAGGAGTGAAGGTCTTACTCTTCTGCAGGATCCTGAAGTCAGGGGAGTCCTCTATGACAGTTCCTTCTCTGTACCAGTCCACCTTGGGGAAGGGCACTCCTTTAACACGGCACTCTAGCACCACCAGCTGGCTCTCTGATGCCAACAGGTCCTGCAGACTCTGAGGGGCCATGTAGTCCACAACCATCATACGTTTATCATCACACACAGAACATGCAGTTTCTTAAGTACATGAGCTTTAAAAATGTACCATATAAGACAATATCATATTTTGTTCGATGTTTGATGATGAAGTTGACATTGTACATGTCTTCTAATTATTAATAGTGTGGATATAATATTAGTGGGGTACCTTTGTAAAAACAGGGGCAGCCATGATAGGCCTCCCGTCTAGACCTTGAGGAAAGATGTCTAGACTTAGAGTATAGCTGTCTCCATTTAGGTTCTGAAAACAAAGGATTCCATCAATTAAAGTGGAACTGACACCGTTTTAATTACTTTGCAGAAATGACATTAAACAAATATATAATCATACAAACACAATCATAATATTGGTCTAAAATATCAAATTCACATTTAAAAAAATGTGTTTTAAAAAATGTGTTATATTTTGACTCAAAATTCAATTACGTAGAGTAAGGTATTGCTGGCAGAATTAAATGGATGCAATCAATGCATGATTAATAAAATTCATCAGTAAATCGCTAGGTAGTCTAATAAATATTGCTATCAGGTCATAAATCAGAGCCAGTACATTGTTTGCTGCCTCCAGCGATTCAGGGGATTAACTGTTTGAGATTCACAGATGCAATATTTTGGACAAAAACATATAGAAAGGGCAGTGATTGGGAATCTCAACAAAATCAATCTAGCTATGTGGTAAGTGGCTATAGCTTATCCATATAGCAAACTAGCTATATGGCTTGACAGCCAAGTAATTTAGCTATCTAGAACCTAAAATGACACAGAGCCTTGTACTGTAGCTAGAAAGCTATCTAGCAGCTGGAAGGATGTCATGTTATTACCAGGAGCCTCATAAGCATTGCGTACACACATAATATGCCCTAAAACACACACATGCCAGTTGGCATTTATAAAAACTGATGTGAGAATGTGCTTATACTTCCGCAAACTCTAGACCATGCGTATGCAGTTTCTATTGGCTCTATTAGATAGGCTATTATAATTTCATTGTTTTGCTCTATGCATCTGAAAGGGAGCACTGTTTATAACATACAGTAGAATTAAACATGTGAACAGACAGTTGATCTTTTGCATTGAAGTGTGTAGGCTACCACTGTAAGTAGGCTTACTGTAGTAAAAAAAATATCATAATTCGGGTGCAGTGCAGCATATGGGTTTGGAAAAAGTAGGCTAAATGCCAAACATTATTGAATTCAAACGATCTGTTACAGGTTGATAACATTTAATATTTGAGTGCGTCATTTCCGAAAAGACTGCTGTCTTTAGAGGTGATGTCAGAATGTTAAACTTTTGCAGTGACTTTTGCTGTAGTCCTAGGCCATCTGACAGACAAAATATATGTGTGAGCCATTTCTGAAATGTCTGCGCATGTACACAAATACTGAGATAAATAAACTTGCCGCACGCCATACACACACGTTTCCCCTTATAAATCAGACCTGTCATAAAACTGTGAGCGTATGAACAAGCATTAAATCTCTGTCCATCACGGCCACAAAAGATGAGGAATTTATTCTGCAATGGTTATGAAAATAAAAAAATAGATACATTTGCACGGTTTACAAATGAGCCCCCAGGACTGGACAAGACTGAAAAGTTTTTATTTGTTTTATTTATTTACTGTCTCTTATTTGTCCAAATGCACAGCCACTTTCCCATTCATATTACTATAGGATTTTCACAAATACCTGACTCTGTCATTTCCAAACATTTTATGAATGTATGAAAACAGGAGATTAGCATATCTATGTGCTCGCTTGTCACACAAAAAAATGCATCATATTCTTCCTGAGGGTGTATATGAACAGATTTTAATACCATTTAATGTTACTAAATTGGTGTCAGTTCCACTTTAAGTAACCAAACACAAATACACATTATTGTCAAGTACTGTGTGGGTCTTGAATAAAGATTACTGAGCAGAAAGGAATGTTTTTGACACATGCAGTGTTTCAGATATCATTAATTTACATTTAAATGTTTGCAGTATATTCAGGAGCCAGAGCTTTTTGAGCAGAATATTACCTCAGCTAGAGTCGTCTGTATGGCAGCAACCTGGGCAGGCAGTGTAGAGCAGACCACCTGGGTCAGCGGTAGTGCCGTGGTAGAGACTGTCTGTGTCGGTAAAGGTGTGAACATCACTGGGACATGTGACAGTGTTGACAGTGACAGTGTTGACACCTCCTGCTCCAGTACTGACGCTGTGTCCACAGGTGATAGATCTAGAGTAGAAACTACCTGGACAGGTAACGGTGCTGAGGTCTCCTGGGCAGGGGACAATGTAAACGCCACCTGGGTGGATGGTGCTGTTGTCACCTCCGTAACAGGAAGGACTTTAGTAGCTACCTGGACAGGTACAGATGCAGTGACTACCTGGCTAGAAGGCAGTGAGGTGGCCTCCTGTGGCTGTTCTTCAGTGCAGATGATTGTGTCATCCTCATACAGAGACACAACACTGACCACTGGAGGTAAAGATGGGGCACCCGGCTGAGCTCGGGTCCTCTGTAGCCTTTAGGTTTACAAGAGAAACAAGATACATTGTAACTAACCAGGTCCCACTGGGCTAAAGTTATTTTTACAGTGTTGAAGTTACATACAGTGCCTTCAGAAAGTATTCATACCCCTTGACTTATTCCACATTTTGTTGTGTTACAGCCTGAATTCAAAATGGATACAATTGTTGTTTATTTCTTCACCAATCTACACACAATACCCCATAATGACTAAATTAAAACGTAGACATTTATTCAAAATGAAATACAGAAATATCTCATTTGCATAAGTATTCACATCCTTTGGCAGCAATTACAGATGTGAGTCTTTAAGACCTGTCCACATCTGGATTGTGCAACATTTTCCCATTATTCTTTTCAAAATTCTAATTGGTTGTTGATCATTGCTAGAGAACCATTTTCAGGTCTTGCCATAGATTTTCAAGTAGATTTAAGTCAAAACTGTAACTTGACCAGTCAGGAACAATCACTGTCTCCTTGGTAAGAAACTCCAGTGTAGATTTGGCCTTGTGTTTTGGTAATTGTCCTGCTGAAAGGTGAATTAATCTCCCTGTCTCGACTTCCACCGAAGTCGCCTCCTCTCCTTGTTCGAGCGGCGTTCGGCGGTCGACGTCACCGGCTTTCTAGCCATCGCCGCTCAGTTATTTATTGTTCCTTTGCTTTTGTCTTGTTCACTTCACACCTGGTTTGCATTCCAGTAATTACGGCATGTATTTATTCCTCTGCATTTCATCATGTCGTTGTGTGGAATTATTTCTATGTTACATTTGTGTGTAGAACCAGGCTCGGTTCACCGGGTAACGATTGTTCACCCGTATTGATTATTGTACTTTGTTGTGATATTTGTGGACTGTGTTTAGTCGTCGCGCTTGACACTTTAGTTGTGGCCTAGGAGAGTTTGACGCAGTGTGCGTTCTTTATTTTGTTTTGCCTATGCGATTAAAGTGTGTGCCTTTACGACACCTTCCGCTCTCCTGCACCTGATTTCAACCCCAGTAGCGCACACCGTGACACTCCCAGTGTCTGCTGGAAAGCAGATTGAACCAGGTTTTCCTCTAGGATTTTGCCTGTGTTTAGCGCCATTTATTTTTTATCCTGAAAAACTCCCCAGTCCTTAACGATTACAAGCATACCCATAACATGATTCAGTCACCACTATGCTTGACAATATGGAGAGTGGTCCTCAATAATGTGTTGTATTGGATTTGCCCCAAACACAACACTTTGTATTCAGGACAAAAAGTGTATTGCTTTTTTTGCAGTATTACATTAGTGCCTTTTTGCAAACAAGAGGCATGTTTTGGAATATTTTTATTCTGTGCAGGCTTCCTTCTTTTCACTCTGTCAATTAGGTTAGTACTGTGGAGTAAATACAATGTTGTTGAGCCATCCTCAGTTATCCTATCACAGCCATTAAACTCTGTAACTGTTTTGTTTTGAAGTCACCATTGGCCTAATAGTGAAATCCCTGAGCGGTTTCCTTCCTCTCCAGCAACTGAGTTAGGAAGGATGCCTGTATCGTTGTAGTGACTGGGTGAATTGATACATCCTCCAAAGTGTAATTAATAAATTCACCATGCTCAAAGGGATATTCAACGTTTGCTTTTTTTTACCAATAGGTGCCCTTTGCGAGGCATTGGAAAACCTCCATGGTCAGTGGTCGAATCCGTTTGAAATTCATTTCTCGACTGAATGGCCTTACAAATAATTGTATGTGTGGGGTACAAAGATGAGGTAGTCATTCAAAAATCATGTTAAACACTATTATTGCACAGAGTGAGTCCATGCAACTTATTATGTGACTTGTTAAGCACATTTTTACTCCTGAACTGATTTAGCTTGTCATAACAAAGGGGTTGAATGCTTAGTCACTCAAAACATGTCAGCTTTTAATTCATTTGTAAAAAATTCTAAAAACATAGTTCCACTTTGACATTATGGGGTATTGTTTGTAGGCCAGTGACAAAAAATATCTATTTAATCTATTTTAAATTCAGGCTGTACCACAACAAAATGTGGAAAAAGTCAAGGGGTGTGAATACTTTCTGAAGGCACTGTATGTGCTACACTGAGGCATGTTACATTACAGAATGTAAACCTTTGAAGCTTGCTTTTACTACCCAATTAAATGTTTTCCAATTATATTTTGAGTAGAGGAAGAGTAGAGTACTCACTGTGCAAGTTCAAAATGTTGTTCCCCCTCCGAATCTGTAGAGGCGGCACCTGTATAACATATAAAAGAGGGTGATATGCAGCACACTAGTAGGGATGATCTTAGTATGATTGTCTATATTCATGTTTTAACTTAAAATTAAACATTTGTACCAGAGGAGATACTAATTAATCAGCAGTAATACTTTTTAGGTTGTATAGTAAGTATTTATGTGACAATGCACTCTAGATCGGTCACTTGACTTGAAGGTCAAAACTCAATGATCACCTTCGACGTAGATTTCGGCAGACGTAGAGTCTGTGCCGTAGAAGTTGGATGCAAAGCAAGAGTACCGCCCTGTGTCTTCCTCGAATGCCTCGGCAATGATCAGAGAGTGCAACTCGCCGTTGTTGATGATCTGAATGTCAGGGCAGTTCTCTAGCTCCTTCCCCTCACAAAACCACCTGGAAAGCCACAGAATACATGTGCTCCTTTTAGTGTCATCACATTAGGTATTCAGCCCATTGTGCACAATCACTGTATAACATCTAACTGCTTCAACTTCAAAATATACACTGAGTGTACAAAACATTAGGAGCACCTTCCTAATATTGAGTTGCACCCCCTTTCGACTTCAATGCTTCCCAGAGTTGTGTCAAGTTGGCTGGATGTCCTAGGGTGGTGGACCATCCTTGATACACATGGGAAACTGTTGAGCGTGAAAAACCCAGCAGCGTTGCAGTTCTTTACACACTCAATCTGGTGCGCCTGGCACCTACTACCATACCCCATTCAAAGCCACTTAAAACTTTGGTCTTGCCCGTTCACCCTCTGAATGGCAAACATACAAAATCCATGTCTCAATTGTCTCAAGGCTTAAAAATCCTTCTTTAACCTGTGTCCTAAAAATCATCTACAGTGATTCAAGTGGATTTAACAGGTGACATCAATAAGGGATCATAGCTTTCACCTGGATTCACCTGGTCAGTCTGTCAGGGAAAAAGAGATCAAGTTGAGTTGACAAAAAAAAATTGGCAACTCTCTTCCAGTCATAACTCATTAGTGTATGTGGTGAGTGTCTTGACCCAGCTCCCTCCCGTTATGTATGTCTGGCCAACTACAATCAGGTCAGGGGAAGAAGTTCTGGTGAGCTCTCTTTCACCGTAAAACAAGCTACCACCACACCACCTTACCATGCCAAATGAGCCCTCAGTTACCACTTGCTATATGCCAATAGTGATTTATGTAAAATCTAAATGAATAATGTTCTGAAGATGAAAAATATACACTACTGTTCCTGACTGTGACTAGCTTAAAACCACATCAACTAACTTAACTATTTTCTGTAAATATCCACAAAAGTTTACAGATTTGATATAGCAAAATTATTTCTAGTTATGTATTCTCTACTACAGTTAAATATGTTAAAGTGTGAATTTACATGAAGTTGTCTTTCAGGCTTCGTGTAAAAATTGGCCAGTATTTCCAGTATGATATCAATGGAGTCCTTGATCTGCTAGATTGGCAACTTCATAAAGACACTTGTTAAATCAGAGATGATTTAACGGCCAAATACTAACCCTTTATTATCAAATCAAATCAAATTTTATTGGTCACATACACATGGTTAGCAGATGTTAATGCGAGTGTAGCGAAATGCTTGTGCTTCTAGTTCCGACCATACAGTAATATCTAACAAGTAATCTAACAATTTCACAACAACTACCTTATACACACAAGTGTAAAGGAATGAATAAGAATATGTACATATAAATATATGGATGAGCGATGGTCGAACGGCATAGGCAAGATGCATTAGATGGTATAGAGTACAGTATATACATATGAGATGAGTAATGTAGGGTATGTAAACATTATATAAAGTGGCATTGTTTAAAGTGACTAGTGATACGTTTATTACATCCAATTTTAATTATTAAAGTGGCTAAAGATTTGAGTCAGTATGTTGGCAGCAGCCACTCAATGTTAGTGATGGCTGTTTATCAGTTTGATGGCCTTGAGATAGAAGCTGTTTTTCAGTCTCTCGGTCCCAGCTTTGATGCACCTGTACTGACCTCGCCTTCTGGATGATAACGGGGTGAACAGGCAGTGGCTCGGGTGGTTGTTGTCCTTGATGATCTTTTTGGCCTTCCTGTGACATCGGGTGGCGTAGATGTCCTGGAGGGCAGGTAGTTAGCCCCCGATGATGCGTTGTGCAGACCTCACTACCCTTTGGAGAGCCTTACGGTTGTGGGTGGAGCAGTTGCCGTACCAGGCGGTGATACAGGATGCTCTCGATTGTGCATCTGTAAAAGTTTGTTAGTGTTTTTGGTGACAAGCCAAATTACTTCAGCCTCCTGAGGTTGAAGAGGCGCTGTTGCGCCTTCTTCACCACACTGTCTGTGTGGGTGGACCATTTCAGTTTGTCAGTTTGTCCGTGTACGCCGAGGAACTTAAAACTTTCCACCTTCTCCACTACTGTCCCGTCGATGTGGATAGGGGGGTGCTCCCTCTGCTGTTTCCTGAAGTCCACGATCATCTCCTTTGTTTTGTTGACGTTGAGTGTGAGGTTATTTTCCTGACACCACACTCCGAGGGCCCTCACCTCCTCCCTGTAGGCTGTCTCGTCGTTGTTGGGAATCAAGCCTACCACTGTAGTGTTGTCTGCAAACTTGATGATTGAGTTGGAGGCGTGCATGGCAGTCATGGGTGAACAGGGAGTACAGGAGAGGGCTGAGGACGCACCCTTGTGGGAGCCTTGTTTTCAGATTAGCCTTGTTAAAATCCCTAGCTACAATAAATGCAGCCTCAGGATATGTGGTTTCCAGTTTACATAGAGTCAAATGAAGTTCTTTCAGGGCCGTCGATGTGTCTGATTGGGGAGGTATATAGACGGCTGTGATTATAATCGAAGAGAATTCTCTTGGTAGATAATGCGGTCGGCATTTGATCGTAAGGAATTCTAGGTCAGGTGAACAAAAGGACTTGAGTTCCTGTATGTTGTTATGATCACACCACGACTCGTTAATCATAAGGCATACACCCCCGCCCTTCTTCTTACCAGAGAGATGTTTGTTTCTGTCGGTGCAATGCGTGAAGAAACCAGGTGGCTGTACCGACTCTGATAACGTATCCCGAGTGAGCCATGTTTCCGTGAAACAGAGGATGTTACAATCTCTGATATCTCTCTGGAAGGCAACCCTTATTCGGATTTCGTCTACCTTGTTGTCAAGAGACTGGACATTCTGCGATGTGCCCGTCTACGGAGCCTGACCAGCAGCCCGCTCCTTTTGCGGAGCCGCTGTTTTGGGTCGCCTGCTGGGATCCGATCCATTGTCCTGGGTGGTGGACCAAACAGAGGATCCGCTTCGGGAAAGTTGTTTCTGGTGTGGCCACCAGCTGCTTTAAGTACTGCAGTGCATCTCCTCCTCATGGACTGCACCAGATTTGCCAGTTCTCTCTGTGAAATGTTACCCCACTCTTCCACCAAAGCACCTGCAAGTTCCCAGGCATTTCTGAGCGGAATGGCCCTAGCCCTCACCCTCCGATCCAACAGGTCCCAGACGTGCTCAAAGGGATTGAGATCCGGGCTCTTCGCTGGCCATGGCAGAACACTGACATTCCTGTCTTGCAGGAAATCACACACAGAGCGAGCAGTATGGCTGGTGGCATTGTCATGCTGGTGGGTCATGTCAGGATGAGCCTGCAGGAAGGGTACCACATGAGGGAGGAGGAAGTCTTCCCTGTAAGGCACAGCGTGGAGATTGCCTGCAATGACAACAAGCTCAGTCCAATGATGCTGTGACACACCGCCCGAGACCATGACGGACCCTCCACCTCCAAATCGATCCCGCTCCAGAGTACAGGCCTCGGTGTAATGCTCATTCCTTCGACGATAAACGCAAATCCGACCATCACCCCTGGTGAGACAAATCCGTGACTCGTCAGTGAAGAGCACTTTTTGCCAGTCCTGTCTGGTCCAGCGACGATGGGTTTGGGCCCATAGTCAACGTTGTTGCCGGTGATGTCTGGTGAGGACCTGCCTTACAACAGGCCTACAAGCCCTCAGTCCAGCCTCTCTCAGCCTATTGCGGACAGTCTGAGCACTAATGGAGGGATTGTGCGTTCCTGGTGTAACTCGGGCAGTTGTTGTTGCCATCCTGTACCTGTCCCGCTGGTGTGATGTTTGGATGTACCGATCCTGTGCAGGTGTTGTTACACGTGATCTGCCACTGCGAGGACGATCAGCTGTCCGTCCTGTCTCCCTGTAGCACTGTCTTAGGCGTCTCACAGTACGGACATTGCAATTTATTGCCCTGGCCACATCTGCAGTCCTCATGCCTCCTTGCAGCATGCCTAAGGCACATTCACGCAGATGAGCAGGGACCCTGGGCATCTGTCTTTTGGTGTTTTTCAGAGTCAGTAGAAAGGCCTCTTTAGTGTCCTAAGTTTTCATAACTGTGACCTTAATTGCCTACCGTCTGTAAGCTGTTTGTGTCTTAACGACTGACAATCTATAGACCTTTAATACATTGACACCATTCACACAATACAAATAAATCAGACAACATATCAGCACCAAGAACTGACATAAAACACCATACAACATTTCATATACACACCTATCATATCACCTGTTTTACCAAATCCTACATTAATGTTTCTAACAACTCAGCCAATTCAATTCCACCACAAGACACTAATATGCTCAGTGCCACTGCCAGTCCCAAAATGGTGGAGAGAAACATCAGTGACAGGAGCGTGTCAGTAAGCTAGCATTGTCTAGTGGGACCTTCAGCTGGCCCCCGCTTATTCTGACCGCTCAGGTGACCTCTCTTTGTCTTTCAATTCAAGCAGGAATCTAGTTCAGTCTCAAACCCTGACAACGGTTCAAACTACTATACCACATTCTGTTACTGTTATTTCCTGGCAAATCTGTGTTCAGATATTTAAGAACATTATTATGAGCTGATAAAAACCCACTGGCATTTAGAGTGCTGCACACAAACACTGCAATGATCTAATGTTACAGACATAAAACAGAACACACACAGCACTTTGTCAGCTGTTTGCTAAAATCACCTGTCAAACGTGCAGATCTCCCTTGACGTCTTAGAAAACGTCAAACTTTGTCTTGACTATCCCACACAGAGCATTGTCACAATCAATATATCTTATGACAAACACAGTGACAGTTGTATTGTCTAACCAATAGATGATCCATACTTAGGAATTGTGACTCTTCTCTGAGTTTACTGTACCCTCTCACTAAAAGTATTGGAGTCCATGGGGATCAGTATGTAAATACCAGCTCAGTATCATGAATACCCCGAGGCATATCCGAATATTTGCAAATTCAAGCCCAAACAAGCAAATATACCCTGAGATCATTTACAAAATACCTGTTAAAAGAGATTCTTACCTGCCTTCTTTTCTTTGAAACAAAAGAAAGCTATACATTTCAAAATATGTTAAATAGCTACTCCAGCAAAATACTGGTGTTCATATTCGACAATGTCAACAACATTCTGAATATCTTAATTGTCTCACTTTGCATCTTATTGCTCACTCACCCTTGAGTCCTGGACTTCTTTCATATGTAAATTTAGATGATGTCTTCAACAGTAAAATAATCAAATTGTACTCAGATCCTGCTACAGTGGGGAAAAAAAGTATTTAGTCAGCCACCAATTGTGCAAGTTCTCTCACTTAAAAAGATGAGAGAGGCCTGTAATTTTCATCATAGGTACACTTCAACTATGACAGACAAAATGAAGAAAAAAAATCCAGAAAATCACATTGTAGGATTTTTAATGAATTTATTTGCAAATTATGGTGGAAAATAAGTATTTGGTCA
>QNTS01001392.1:279767-294517 GCA_003317085.1 Hucho hucho
TGACCAAATACTTATTTTCCACCATAATTTGCAAATAAATTCATTAAAAATCCTACAATGTGATTTTCTGGATTTTCTTTCCTCATTTTGTCTGTCATAGTTGAAGTGTACCTATGATGAAAATTACAGGCCTCTCTCATCTTTTTAAGTGAGAGAACTTGCACAATTGGTGGCTGACTAAATACTTTTTTTCCCCACTGTATGTGGTGAGTAGTCTCCTGTTTTCAGGCTCATACATTGCCTACAGAAAGTATTCAGACCCCTTACAGTCTTATTATAAAATGGATTTAAAAAAAATCCTCAGCAATATACACCAAGTACCCCATAATGACAAAGTGAAAACAGGTTTTTAGATTTTTTTTTTGTTTGTTTTTTAAATACCTTATTTACATAAGTATTCAGCCCCTTTTCTATGAGACATGAAATTGTGCTCAGGTGCGTCCTGTTTCCATTGATCATCCTTGAGATGTTTCTACAACTTGATTGGAGTCCACCTGTGGTAAATTCAATTGGTTGGACATGATCTGGAAAGGCTCACACCTGTCTATATTAGGTCCCACAGTTGACAGTGCATGTCAGAGCAAAAACCATGCCATGAGGTCGAAGGAATTGTCCGTGTCGAGGCATAGATCTGGGGAAGGGTACCAAGACATTTCTGCAGCATTGAAGGTCACCAAGAACACAGTGGCCTCCATCATTCTTAAATGGAAGAAGTATGTAACCACCAAGACTCTTTCTAGAGTTGGCAGCCCGGGCAAACTGAGAAATCAGGGGAGAAGGGCCTTGGTCAGGGAGGTGACCAAGAACCCAATTGTCACTCTGACAAAGCTCCAGAGTTCCTCTGTGGAGTTGGGAGAACCTTCCAGAAGGACAATCTCTGTAGCACTCCACCAATCAGGCCTTTATGGTAGAGTGGACAGATGGAAGCCACTCCTCAATAAAAGGCACATGACAGCCTGCTTGGAGTTTGCCAAAAGGCACCTAAAGAACTCTCTTGATGAAACCAAGTTTGAACTCCTTGGCCTGAATTCCAAGTGTCACATCTGGAGGAAACCTGGCACCATCCCTACGGTGAAGCATGGTGGTGTCAGTATCATGCTGTGGGGATGTTTTTCAGCGGTAGGGACTGGGAGACTAGTCAGAATCGAGGGAAAGATGAATGGAGCCAAGTCCAGAGAGATCCTTGATGAATACCTGCTCCAGAGCACTCAGGACCACAGACTGGGGACAAAGGTTCACCTTCCAACAGGACAATGACCCTAAGCACACAGTCAAGAAAATGCAGGAGGGGCTTCGGGACAAGTCTCTGAATGTCCTTGAGTGGCCCAGCCAGAGCCCGGACTTGAACCCGATCGAACATGTCTGGAGAGACCTGAAAATAGATGTGCAGCAATGCTCCTCATCCAACCTGACAGAGCTTGAGAGGATCTGCAGAGAAGAAGGGGAGAAACTCCCCAAATACAGCTGTCCCAAGCTTGAAGTGTCATACCCAAGAAGACTCAAGGCTGTAATTGCTGCCAAAGGTGCTTCAACAAAGTACTGATTAAAGGGTCTGAATACTTATGTAAATGTGATATTTCCATTCAATTTAAAACCTGTTTTTGCTTAGTCATTATGGGGTATTGTATGTAGATTGATGAGGGGAAAAAACGATGTAATCAATTTCAGAATAAGGCTGTAACATAACAAAATGTGGAAAAAGTAAAGGGGTCTGAATACATTCCGAATGCACTGTATACTCCACTGCTTTGATTGGTGTAACGTTAGCTAGAAACCACAAGTGTCTATCCAGATAATGAAAAGGCACCCGCAAACGAAAATACAAGGAACTTATAGTTACATGTAATTTGCGGCCTGCATTATCATGAGCAAAGTCATTGTAGCCAATAATTTCACGTCCCCTGTGAGAACCATGAGTATGGGCTGATTTGGCTTTGCTGTACCGCAACCAAAACCTGCCAGCAAGCCTACCTACCAAAGGTTGCACCGTGTCCATTACACAGTGGTGTAAAAAGTACTTGAGTAAAAGTAAAGATACCTTAGTAGAATATGACATGAAAGTGTAAGTCACCCAGTAAAATACTACTTGAGTAAAAGTCAAAAGTATTTGGGTTTAAATATATCTTCAAAAGTAAATGTAATTGCTAAAATATACTTAAGTATCAAAAGTAAAAGTATGAATCATATAAAATGTCTAATACTAAGCAAACGAGAAGGCACCATGTTTTCGGGTCAACAGGAAGTATTATTAAAGAGATGCTTTACATTGAAATACAGACAGAGATGTAGTAGTTCCAGAGTTAATGATCCAAGGTCAGTTTTGCTTAATCATGCTCTCTCTCTATCCATCTGTCTCTCATCTGCAGGTATGTTTTGATGTGAGAGAGGAAGCCAGTCCCGTCATCGCCACCTCACCCGCTCTTAAGATAACCTTCAGGCCAACTGGGGGCCCAAGGCTGGTTAGGAGACACCGCAATTGTGATGAACTGAGAGAATATTAGGGTAGCACTGTAATTCATTAATCACATGTTGCCTGCCGCTGTTCTTACCTCTTTCTGTCTTCTACACCTCTCTCCCCACCTCGTCTTTCTTCCTCATTTTATAATGCACACCATATGTGCATTGAAGTACAGATTGAACTTGTATTTATAATATAATATTACAATTATCATAATTATTATGCATGTATTATGTATTTATAACACCTGGATAATGAACTTCTTTCAATAAAGCATTTCACATTCTCCACTGGTTGAAATTAAGTATCTCATTGAAATACTATCCTGTGTCCTCAGATTAATGCAGATGAAGGGAGTTAGATATGCATGGTGTTTTTTCTGTATATATGAATAACAAATCAGCCTTTACTTAAATCATGTTTCTAGTCTATTGCATAGTTACAATGTGTAATCATTGATGTCCCAGGAGCAGGAGTGATAAACACTGTTGAAGTGTATAATTGTAATACATACATGCAGACACAGCATCATTCAAATAACGGAGTTTGATATGACTGAAAAATAATGTCTCAGAGATTCATACCTGAACCGCACCTTTTTTTGACAATGAAGAGTGCATGATCAGTGAATATATTCAATGTACAGGCTACAATGTGGGAATCTCAAGCGTGGTAATAACTACAGTACGTGTATATAGGACTTGCATCCTTGGCACAAAGTTATTATATTCTACTCTATCCATAGGCTTTATTAATGCCATTCAGACTTGAAGTTGATACAACAACTATGATAGCTGAGGTTCATAGATCGGTATGAATATTAGTTCAGAACCTAACATTTTAGGGTCCATACACAGATCAGCTACATACTGTAGCTAGTTACACATCCATAGGCATACAGTTATTTTTATCCACCACAATAAGCAAGTAAACAGTTAGCTAGCTATGTTACTTCAGCTGCATTGCAAGGCAAGCTTACACAATTGTACATTCAATTTTCAGTAAATGCTTTAGCTAGCTAGATTATTTACATCCACTGTTTCACAAGATGACAGTCTCGTTTGCTGGAGTCCCTAAAACATGAAACAACACGAATTATAAATTAATTATCTTATCATAACACTAGCTAGCTAGCTGGCTAATGTTAGCTAGTCAGCTAACTTGCTAAATAGCGATTTTTGTAAATTAACTTTATGACAAAACAATATGCAAACGTTTGTCTCTACATTAACTAACATATTCCTCCCAATTGTACATTTTTTGCTTGACTCGTTATGACATTATAACTACATACATTTGGTTCCACCGTAATGTTTTGTCAGCCATCTTCACCCAGGGACGGGTGACTCGCGTTAAATTCGTCATTGGAACCACTCGATATGATTGGTCATATAAAAACCTTGGGACCCAAATGCATAATGAGTGCTCTAACTCCCACTTGTGGTGGTCTGGAGCAATGAAGCCGTGACGCTGTGTACCGCTAAGTCCCGCGGTGTAAGGAGGAACCACTGTGTGTGTGTATACCGTATACACATACATATTTACGGATAACAAGGGGCACGCTCCAACACTTGTTTTCTTGATAAGTGCATGAATTAGACCAATTTCCTGTCCTGATAAGCATTCAAAATGTAACGGGTACTTTTGGTTGTCAGGGAAAATGTATGGAGTAAAAAGTACATAATTTTCTTTAGGAATGAAGTAAAAGTTGGCAAAAATATAAATCGTAAAGTACATATACCCCAAAAAACTGCTTAAGTAGTACTTTCAAGTATTTTTACTTAAGAACTTTACACCACTGGTAGCTAGTAGTGATGGGGTAAAAAATGTATACAGTTACATATCAGGATATAATTTTTTACGATATATCGTATCGTTTTGACAATATCTCAATATAATTTTTTTCGATAGTTGGCTGTATCTGCACCAACTCCAGGATTTTTCCTTCATAGCTTGTTCTCAAACTTATTTTTAAATAGGGAGCCAATTTGTTTTCAGCAATTTTATTTCCATGACTGATCAAAACTCATTCTCTCATGGCTCTATCTTGTCCCTCTGCAGCAGACATATGGGGTGAGCAATATGTTTGGAACATTGAACCGCAATAAAATCACAGTATCAAATCGCAATACATATAGAATCTGGAGAATCGCAATACAGTGCCTTGAGAAAGTATTCACACCTCTTGATTTTTTACACATTTTGTTGTGTTACAAAGTGGGATTCAAATCGATTTAATTGCCATTTCTTCTCAACGATCTACACAACATGTAATGTCAAAGTGGAAGAAAAATTCTACTTTTTTATATTTTTTATTAACGGAAAATAAAACAAATACATTTTCATTAGAAGTACTCAATCCCCTGAGTCAATACATGTTAGAATCACCTTTGGCAGTAATTACAGATGTGAGTCTTTCTGGTTAAGTTTCTAAGAGCTTTGCAAACCTGGATTGTAAAATATTTCCCCATTATTCTTTTTAAACTTCTTCAAGCTCTGTCAAGTTGGCTGTTGATCATTGCCAACAGTTTAAAGTACTTAAGTAAAAAATATTTTAAAGTACCATTTAAGACGTTTTTTCAGGGTATCTGTACTTTACTATTTATATGTTTGACAACTTTTACTTCGCTACATTCCTAAAGAAAATACTGTACTTTTTACTCATTACATTTTGAATACTTAGCAGGAGAGTAAAATGGTCCAATTCACTCACTTATCAAGAGAACATCCCTGGTCATCCCTATTGCCTCTGATCTGGCGGGCTCACTAAACACAAATGTTTCGTTTGTAAATTATGTCTGAGTGTTGGAGTGTGCCCCTGGCTATCTGGAAATAAAAAAGAAAATAGTGCCCCCTATATTTGCTTAAGCACAATGACATTTACTTTTGATACTTAAGTATATTTAAAGCCAAATATATAAGTAGTATTTTACTGGGTGACTAACTTTTACTTGAGTAATTTTCAATTAAGGTATCTTTACTTTTACTCAAGTATGACAATTGGGTACTTTTCCCACCACGGATCATTGCTTGACAGCCATTTTCAAGTCTTGACATAGATTTTCAAGCCGGATTAAATCAAAACTGTAACTAGGCCACTCGGGAACATTTAATGTCATCTTGGTAAGTAACTCCAGTGTATATTTGGCCTTGAGGTTCAGGTTATGGTCCTGCTGAAATGTGGATTTGTATCCCAGTGTCTGTTGGAAAGCAGACTGAACCAGGTTTTCCTCTAGGACTTTGTCTGTGCTTAGCTCTGTTCCTTTTCTTTTTATCCTAAAAACTCCCTAGTCCTTGCCGATGACAAGCATACCCATAACATGATGCAGCCACCACCATGCTTGAAAATAGGAGACTGGTACTCAGTGATGCGTTGTGTTGGATTTGCCCCAAACATAATGCTTTGTATTCATTTCTTTGCCACATTTTTTGCAGTGTTACTTTAGTGCCTTATTTCAAACAGGATGTATGTTTTGGAATATTTGTCTTATGTACAGGCTTCCTTCTTTTCACTCTGTCGTTTAGGTTAGTATTGGAGTAACTACAATATTTTTTATCCATCCTCAGGTTTCTCCTATCACAGCAATTTAACTCTAACTGGTTTAAAATCACCATTGGCCTCATGTTAAAAACCCTGAGCGGTTTCCTTCCTCTCTCCGTCAACTGAGTTAGGAAGGACGCATGTATCTTTGTAGTGACTGGGTGTATACTTCACCATGCCCAAAGAGATATTCAATGTTTACCCATCTACCAATAGGTGCCCTACTTTGCGAGGCAATGGAAAACCTCCCTATTCTTTGTCGTTGAATCTGTGCTTGAAATTCACTGCTTGACTGAGGGACCTTACAGATAATTGTATGTGTGGAGTACAGAGATGGTGTAGTCATTCAAAAAGCATGTTAAACACCATTATTGCACACAGAGTTAGTCCATGCAACTTATTATCTGAATTGTTAAGCACATTTTTACAAGTCAGACTTAAGTTATTTAGGTGTGCCATAACAAAGGGGTTGAATACTTAGTGACTAAAGACATTTCTCCTTTTCATTTTTTATTAATTAGTAAACATTTCTAAAAACATAATTCCACTTTGACATTATGGGGTATTGTGTTTAGATCCGTGACAAAACAAAATTTGATCAATTTTAAATTCAGGTTGTAGCAGAACAAAATCTGCACCTAAGTATCGTGATAATATCGTATTGTGTCAATTTCCAGCCCTACAGGCTACAATAGCTACACTCACAGCTGACATTTTTTTTTAGGTTCATCAACGCCAAGTGGAAATTCCCACACCCAATGTGAGTATGTATAAGTAGCCTTCGTCATTCTTTGTAGGTGAAACCTAAACGTGTGTTTCCTCTATAGGACATGAAATTACGTCAAAATAGTGCCGGCAACTTCCTCTGTAGGGGCCCTTTAAAGGCCCAATTCAGCCATTTTTATATCAATATTAAAATCATTTCTGGGTAGCAAATAAGTACCTTACTGTAATAGAGTTCCATTAAAATGGGCAAAAGTAGCTTTTTAGCAAAAAACTATTTCTCAAGCAAGAATTTGCTAGGACTGTCTGTGAGTGGTTTGAGTGGGGAGGGGAAAACTGAAAACTAGCTGTTATTGGCAGACAGGTTTGGAACTCTCTGTTATTGGTCTATTAACCAATTGACTGCATGCTGATGTCACTATGGAAAGCCAAAACCCTTGCCTATGCAAACCTGCGGATTAAAAGGTCCTGTGTAGATTGTATTTTCAACAAGCATCTATCAGGAAATAACACTGATCAAATGTTGTCACACTTTTACAGTGTTAGTTTCATCAGCTGTTGTACAATATGATACAAAACCTTGACATTTGACTGCACTGGGCCTTTAAGCTGATTTTAGCCACTAACTCACATTGTATTTTAGATAGTATTAGGTAAAGTTAGCAGTGGCTATTCAAACAAATTTGAACTGCGGAATCTTTGCCCAATAAACTTCTTTCAGATGAAGTGTAAAAACAGAGGTAAGTGTAAAAAAAAGTGAAGATAACCTTTAAATCAAGAAGATATGAAACTTTGGCTACAAAAACACTAACATTCAGTGAGGTAGACCGTTTGGGTATCCTTACCGGACTTCGGGCATGGGGAGTCCTCGAACAACGCAGTCCAGCTGAACCTTGCTGCCCTCCAGCACCTCCCTGCTTTTCAGTTTTTGGAGGAAGTGAGGGGGCTCACAGATGGGGTCGGCTGTGTACACACCGGGGGTGATCTCCACCATGGCAGGGCTTTCAGCCTTATCCACCCCATCCGCCTCCAGCACCCCAGAGTCATCATACTGCTCCTCAGTAGTCCTCCAGTCCTGCATGGGGAAGTAAGCGTGCCCAAACCCTGGTTCCATGCCCAAATCCTGGACTTCTGGTGGCTGAATGCTGAAAGGATTAGCAGGCCTCCCCATCTCTATTTCGAAGTTTTGGAGAAGAATGGTCCGTTCCCTGTCGTCTGCATTCTGGGAGTAAACGCTCCCATCCACTTGACCCTTGTTGGCTCTGCACCTATGAGTTTTGCATGATCTGGGCCGTATCCTTTTGGAGCTGTTAGCCTTGAACAGAGAGGAGAGCTCCTCGATGAAGTCTGCTGCCTTGTTGAGGAACTCCTTCTTGGACTGGGTCCCCAGGCCGTACGCTGGGGTGTTCATCCCCCTAGCCCCTGGCCTCTTAAAGTCCTCAAAGGCCTCCCTGGCCACCCAGTTGTTCTTCATTGTAATGTCCTGGATGATGGACGGTGGGAGCGTCTGTCTGTCTGCCCTCATTCCATTGTCATGGATGGACGGTGGGTACAACTGTCTGTCTGTCCTCAAGTCATTGTCCTGGATGGATGGTTGGGACAGTGGATATTTCTGTCTGTCGGTCAGCATTGCGTTGTCCTGAATGGACGGTTGGGATGGCTGATATATCTGTTTGTCTATCCTTATCATATTGTCCTGTTTGGGCAGAGGTGAGAATGACAGTCTCTCTGGGAAGAATGTTACGTGTGTTGGTAGGGGTTCTTTTAGTTCCAGGTCAAGCTGGGTGTCGGGAGTGTTGAATGCAGTGGAGGTGGCAGAAGGGGCGACCGGGGCCTTGAACTCTGTCCTCTCCTCGCGGGCCTTGTGTCCGATAGCATGACAGGCCAGGTTGACACTCTTATCCAGTTCTTCCTGGCTCAGGAAGGCTGAGAGGTCTGGGAACTGGGGTTGGGGCTCGTCCTGCCCCGCGGAGTCCTCCGCCTTGCCTTTGAGGGGCGCATAGAACAAGTGCCGCGAGGAAGAGTCGGAACGGCTCATGGCGCTGTGTCTCTGGTGCCCCCACGCTTCGGCCAAGTAGTTCTCTCTCAAGAGCTGAGACAATGATGTAGGCTGGTTCACATTGTTCTCTTGCATGCTGTTGGGAAATAAGAGGGTTTAAAACTTTAACTGATAGTGACCGTTTCATTTTAGTGTGTCAGTGCATAACATATTCCCCCAGTGAAAATTCATTATTACACTTCCATTTAAATTAGTTCAGACATTAATCATTTATAAACTTATAATAAATCAATGCTTCTACATTCATTGAATATTTGACAGAAATAATTCAATATTGGTAAGATCACAGAATACTTTGCAAGTAATCTCAAATAATTAAATAACAATTTGTGTTCCATTTGTGGGTCATAATAAATTCATATTTTAGGATGCATTATTACCTTGCTTTCCCAATATTCTGTCTTTCAATTGCAATGAAAATGCACAGTATTCCATGCACAAATACCACCCCCCAAAAAAACTGTCTTTCTTTTGAATCGGTTTGCTGGGCTCAACATTCGTGGGGTCATAAATCTTCCACAAAAATCAGCAAGCAGCCACATGGCTTGGAATAGGGGCACAGCTTCAAACCTGACTAGTGAGTGCGACTGCTCAATATGACTAACTGTTTCAATGACATACAAAATATTCATTACCCCCCCCCCCCCCCCCCCCCACTAGGCTCTAGAGCATCATCATAATAATAATAAAGCCTGCCAATGCAGAAAAATGTGTTAACCCAGTTCGAAACCACGTTGCATTCAATACGACTTGAAATAGTACTCTATTTTAATTTCAAAACACCTTAAACTTCGTGGACCCAGACAGAGATTAGTTTCTTTCAGTGCATTTAAGATACGTTTTTTTCATCATGTCCAGCCTTAAAACAGCTTTTTGGCTCTGAGTAGTTATTGAATCCAGAAATAGGATATGATAAGCAGATGCTACTGACACTCAAATCTGTGCAACTAAGAGAGGCAGCAATGCCCTTCTAATAGACCTGCAGCTGCTGTGTACATGAATCCTATGCAAACAGCCCCCAAGCCATATCTAATTATAGTAAGGGCTCAGTTTACATGAAAAAAAAGTCCTCCTGGTCTTCTGTGCACTCAACAAGGATTTGATCACCTGCCAAAACTCAAATGACACACACAAATCATGTTGTACGAGTTTGAGGGTGATACTGAACACTTAGACAAACACTACGTCACCCCCTCACAGAGTGGAAATACAGACCCTGGCTTAAATTAGCAGCACTACCTACCCAGGTTCATGGTAGAATTATTAAAACACATAAGTCACTTCAAATTCAATGATATAAGCCCATACTTGACCAATGAAGTAGGTTTATGTCAGACTTGCAGAGTTTACTGTACACACCAATTAATATGTGGGGCAGCATGTAGCCTACTGGTTAGAGCGTTGGGCCAGTAACCGAAAGGTTGCTGGATCAAATCCCCGAGCTGACAAGATAAAAATTCTGCCCCTGAACAAGGCAGTAAACCCGCTAAGCCGTCATTGTAAATAAGAATTTGTTCTTAACTGACTTGCCTAGTTAAATAAAGGTAAAAAATATATATATATAAAATTGTAAAAAAATATGCGATTGATTTATGAATACCAAATAACGGTCGATAAACAACAGGTAATTGGAGTTGGGTGTTTTACCTTCAAATAAACCCCAGCGGCCCCGGCTGGAGCTGGCGGTAAATCCTTGGAGCGCACCTGTGCTCAAAGAGATGGGATTCCAGTCTTCCAGTGGTGGCCACCTGGGAAAATGTGGACACAGGGCAGCTGGCCCGAATGGATTCCCAATTTATTGCACAGAGTTAACTGGAAAATATGGAGGCAAGTAGCTAGGGCAACCTGTCACCAGTAAAAGTAGTGACATTTGTCAGCACACTAGTCGCATGTTATTTTGGGGTGACCAGGACCATGTGCCTGAGGGGCATCCCAGCTCATTGGTCAGTAGGGGCGTTCCGGAAAGGGATTCCTCCTCCGGTAGAGCAGCACCTGTCAAAGCACGACCACTCCACCGAATTAGAAGCCCCTTGTTGAGCCTCCGACACACTAGGGTTAACAAAGCAGATTACTGATGTTTATTAACAGCACTGTAAGTGCTCTCTGTGAACTAGTTGAAGGGGAATTATCATAGAGCCCTGTCACTATTTAATCTCATAAATATCTTGACTAATGATTATATACACATACTGCATTATTCAACTCAGACATACATGCACAAATGTATCAGCATTAATAATCAAAACAAAGATCAAGCATTGTTCAAGGGAGATCACTGAAATAAAGGCATGTTGCTAGACCTCTTCGTTGATACTAACACAGTAATTAGTGTCTTGTGTTGAGTGTTGATTTTCTCCTTTTCCCTGCATGGTTTAAGCTCGTCAGTGAAGCCTTTATTCACAGTACTAATTCACTTTCGAAGAGAAACTCTGCCTCTGCCTAGCGTCATTAGTCCATCATTACTCCGCCCACAAGATCCTACCACTGCCACCAACCCCCAGTGATTCCACAGGTGATAATATACATCCTTTTCAAGATTTGTTTATTGAAAGTAAAACTGTACATAAGACAATGAGTGTGCCATCTCCAACATCTTCAAACATTAGCATCACATTACACTTAAAACAGTGCAAAGAGCTGTATCAAATACTTACATTTAACATAAACCACATGTAAAAAAGGTACATCTGTGACAGTAACTACCGTACATTGATCATTACCACAATGTGACTGGATCTGTTTACATCAGGAACTGGAGAGAACACAGGGATCATTTGAACTCCACCTACATCATTTGACATAATTATTGTAACCAAATTCACAACATTTTCAATAATTGATCCTAGTCAATTGGCTCAGTGACTTGGTACAATGGGTAAGCAAATGCAGATACAGCAGCAACATGGGGAGACTGACACCATAATTTCTGGAGTCACAATGCAATTTTTTAGAACAGGGAAAAAAAACATTGCGAATCCTCTTTGGCATGCTTGGTAAATAGGATCTGGTTCAAAAACAAATGTAATAAAAGATAAATGTTGTAGAAAATACTCCTTTAAACAATTACCTACATAACCTATTCAGTTATAACCTAAACTTTAGGCCGTCATTGTTAAATTAAAAAAAATACTTATTTTGTATGCTAATGCTCATACATTTGCAAAATTTAACAGAACAAGCTTTGTTGCTGTTTCATACCCATTGAGAAAGGAATTATTATACAGGACATATTTTATCCTGTAAGTTCAAGATATACCATTGCTTAAAGTTGCCTAAACATCAAAATAGAATCAAATGCATACCTAATTGGTTATGTGCTACTGTAGAACTTTCTGAAATTCAAGAGGAAATGTTCCCACTTCCCAGACCCTAGTCTTTCGTTACAGACGTTAACAGATCTGACTGATACAAAGTGACACAATTGGTTCTTATCCAAACAACTGTCAATATTAGATACATAGACAATACAGACAAAAATCAAGTGTTCTACACAACAACAGATAAGGAATAGCAGCAGACTGTCCTAGTTACTGAATCAGATCAATCAGACCAATAACAGATCAGGAAGGTCCAGGTTAGAGATCATGTTCATTAGGCACAAAGTGGAAGAAAACGGACAAACAGAGGAACTACCTGTATTTGTCCAATCAGAAACACTCCTTTTGTTTTCCACTGTAATTTATGTTTTCCGCGGCATATCCTAATGAACACAACCCATGAATGACACAGTATGTGGTCAAACTGGGAATCATGCCCCATCCACCTGGTTAATGGCAACTTGAATATCCCAACAAAGCAGAGCAAAAGGCACACTTTAATGGAGAAAATAAGAACAAAGACATTAAACCACATAATACCTTAACAATAAAGAAGATGGATTCATCACCAAAAGCTGACAGAATCATTATGCACCATTATGAATTCATTGTGCTTTTCAGAAGAGGCAAAGAAAGCAGTGTCCACTACAACTCTCGTGGGTCAAAAACGAGCCAATGCTTATGCTCACCCACTGCACTCAGCATCAGAGAATCTTAATCGTTCACAGTGTTTTGTGAATTTGGGTTGAGCCAGGTCGATGACTGTCTGAGCACCTGCAAAAAACAACAAAAAACAGTCTTATATTTTTTTACATATTTTTCAATAGGCCGATTATAAGTCATATGCAAATGAAGTGACATTTTGCTATTCAATAGCAAGCAATCCTTACTCTATGCAGACTCCTCGCTGGCTCTCTTGCGAGACTGGTCACCTCTGCAAAATAAAAGGAAGCATCTTCAAAAACCAGGGTTGTGTTCATTAGGCACAAGACACAAGAAAACGGTCCAAAACGGGGATGTACTATCTGAGCTTGTCTAATAAGAAACGCTCATTAACGTTTTCCTAAAGAACACTACCCTGGTGGAAGTATTATTATTATTTTTGCTAAACTCTGCCTTATAACTCTCACCTGGGAAAGCCATTCAGAGAGAGCTCCATTTGTAGTTTCTGGTCATGAGCAGCATAGTCAGAGAGCTGGGATTCCACTGTCGGCGGGTTGATTTGAGGAATGAACCCAGAGAAGAGAGCTGGGGCTAAATGTACCCAATCTGAAACAGGCAGCCAATAGTCATTATAATGGAGGTCATAACACATACAGGGCAGGTGTTTTATAGTGCATGTTCACCTCTCCAACTTCAAGTGGAAGACACAAATAGGCACTTTTGATTAGTGCTACACTCGTTTTTGCCAGTTACAGTAGTTAAACATAATTTCACTAGTGGATGTAACTACTTAGGCAGCAGCATGTGTTGTGGCATTTAAAAAAAGACAGACAGGAAAGGGCACCTGGCCGAAGAGTATACAGGCCTTTCACGACACTGGCCATTGTTGAAGGTCTGACTTGAAAAGGCATGGAATGGGCTTCGAGGAGAAGAGCTAAAGGAAAAACAGAAAGAAAGAAAATAATAATTAAGCATCAACACAATTTTGCAATATGAGTAGTAAGCTAAATAGTTTGGGTTTGGCCTGCACAGTTGACCAGTCCACTGTACTCACGTATCAGCGTGTTCACATGCTTTTCTGCAACATGATCAGTAAAAAGCTTCATGAGATCTTCTCGCAGGTGTCGGTTTAGCTTCGTTTCAATGTAGAACTTATTCTTAGAAATGAAGAAGAAAAACATGCTTGTATGTAGGGTTGCACATTTTGGGAAAATGGAGGTGGGAACATTCCGTGCGAATTAACGGGAATATATGGGAATTAACGGGAATATATGAAAATGATAATTAATACCATTTAAATGTAGATGTTTTTTGCATTGGATATATTTACCATATCATATTGGAGACAAACAAAAACCTTTTACCTTATCATAAGTAGACATAATGGCAAATTATTAAATCCTTCCAATAGAAATAAAAAACTATTTAGTTACGAATTGAACTTTAATTAAATGAGTTGACTCTTCACATTGGATGATTTCACTGAACAACAAAAGAAAGGGAATATTGAATGATGCATTGCATCTCCCAAAAACGTTTTCAACATACATCTGTAAAATGATAGTCCAGACACTAAAGCTTTGGTTGTCTTCCTCTCAGGCTTCCATGTCTTCTCCCTGGACCTGCTCAATGTCCACCTTGTGAAAATCAGACTCCTGTGAGGCCTCATCTTCACTGTCACTTTCCAACCTTGTTGAGGACGGCTCGTTGTCAGGCTCAAAAAGCCTCAAATTTGCCCGGATGGCCACCAATTTTTCAACCCTTTTATTGGTCAGCCTGCTGCATGCTTTGGTGTGTGTTCCCAAACAAGGACCAGTTGCACTCTGAGGAGGCTGATGTTGGTGGGATTTGGAGGATGATGGAGGCAACAGGGGAAAGAGCCTCAGATCCACAAAGTCCCTTCCACCAGGTGGCTGATGAGATACAGTGGGGCAAAAAAGTATTTAGTCAGCCACCAATTGTGCAAGTTCTCCAACTTAAAAAGATGAG
>QNTS01001392.1:295282-337294 GCA_003317085.1 Hucho hucho
ATCCCAAACACACCGCCCGGGCAACGAAGGAGTGGCTTCGTAAGAAGCATTTCAAGGTCCTGGAGTGGCCTAGCCAGTCTCCAGATCTCAACCCCATAGAAAATCTTTGGAGGGAGTTGAAAGTCCATGTTGCCCAGTGACAGCCCCAAAACATCACTCGCTCTAGAGGAGATCTGCATGGAGGAATGGGCCAAAATACCAGCAACAGTGTGTGAAAACCTTGTGAACACTTACAGAAAACGTTTGACCTCTGTCATTGCCAACAAAGGGTATATAACAAAGTATTGAGATAAACTTTTGTTATTGACCAAATACTTATTTTCCACCATAATTTGCAAATAAATTCATTAAAAATCCTACAATGTGATTTTCTGGATTTTCTTTCCTCATTTTGTCTGTCATAGTTGAAGTGTACCTATGATGAAAATTACAGGCCTCTCTCATCTTTTTAAGTGAGAGAACTTGCACAATTGGTGGCTGACTAAATACTTTTTTGCCCCACTGTATGTTGCCACGACTGCCATATTGCATCTCCATCCCAAAGCCCTTGCTTGGAAGTGTACTTCGCCAGACTGCCAAGAACCATGCCCTCATCCAGGCCAAGGTGGCGAGACACGGTAGTGAGGACACCATAGGCCTTGTTGATCTCTGCACCAGAAAGGATGTTCTTGCCAGCATACTTGGGGTCCAACATGTACACTGCGGTGTGTATGGGCTTCAGGTAGAAGTCTTCACGCTTTTTAATGTATTTCAGAACTGCAGTTTCCTCTGCTTGGAGCAACAGTGAAGTGGACAGGGCAGTACGGATGTATTCTCTTACATCTGCAAGCAGAGTGAACATCAGACAGGATGGCATTGTCTCCCTCAATCTGTGCAATGGCTACTGCTATTCAGGAGTTAAGCTACTTACCATTCTCTCCCATAATACATCATCCAGGAGGATCCTCTTGATGGGGCTGTCCATATCGACAGACTGATATGGCCATTTCTTGGAGAGACTCCTTCCCCTCCAGGAGACTTTCAAACATGATGACAACACCACCCCAACGGGTGATGCTGGGCAGCTTCAATGTGGCGCTCTTATTCTTCTCACTTTGCTTGGTGAGGTAGATTGCTGCTACAACTTGATGACACTTCATATACCTAACCCTTTCCTTGGCTCTCTTGTAGAGTGTATCCATTGTTTTCAGTGCCATGATATCCTGGAAGAGCAGATTCAATGCATGAGCAGCACAGCCAATGGGTGTGATGTGAGGGTAGGACTCATCCACTTGAGACCAAGCTGCCTTCATGTTTGCAGCATTGTCTGTCACCAGTGCAAATACCTTCTGTGGTCCAAGGTCATTGATGACTGCCTTCAGCTCATCTGTAATGTAAGGACAGGTGTGTCTGTTGTCCCTTGTGTCTGTGCTCCTGTAGAATACTGGTTGAGGGGTGGAGATGATGTAGTTAATTATTCCTTGCCCACGAACAATCAACCACCCATCAGAGATGATTGCAATACAGTCTGCTTTCTCTATGATTTGCTTGACCTTCACTTGAACTGTTGAACTCTGCATCCAGCAAATGAGTAGATAAATCATGTCTGGTTGGAGGGGTGTATGCTGGGCAAAGAACATTCAGAAATATCTTCCAATACACATTGCCTGTGAGCATCAGAGGTGAACCAGTTGCATACACTGCTCAAGCAAGACTTTCATCAGCATTTCTCTGACTACATTCCTCCATTGAGTCAAAAAAACGTATGATTCCAGGAGGACCATGAGCTGTTGCTATCAGAGGTTGCTTGTTGTGAACGCTGAGGGAACTTTATGCACTTGGCCAGATTTTGTTGCATTCTTCACATATGATTTGGCACAGTACTTGCAAATGTACACAGCTTTCCTTCTACATTAGCTGCAGTGAAATGTCTCCACACATCAGATAGTGCCTGTGGCATTTACCTGTAAAGATTAGAAAAAATTGAGTAAAAAAAAAAACGAATACAATTCCATGTACAGATAAATAGTTAAGCAGTTAGATTAAACAACTCCTTTGTAAGACCTTTTTTTTTTTTTATGAAACATGTATGGAAACAGGTGAATTAACACTCCTCAGTTAGCAGGCTGAAGCAAGCTAAAACCCACATGGTAGCAAAAACTAACTAGCAGAAATTGTTAACAAGTTAGAAATGATTTATACACACTTTGCTGTAGGCTGCTATTTACTAGTTAACAAAACAATTATGTCATATAAAATATAATCACCCCACCCAATATTGTAATCAAAACTTACCAGAAAGCATGTAGTCCTTGGCTCAGACAGTGTAGTAGTGTGGGCTCAATAGCATCTAATTAGTGTGCAAGATCTTGAGAATCAGCTGCATATGTGATGGAAGGATGCACTGTGCATGCAGAGGGTTGCAATTCCATTGAATTGGGGATAGTTCAACCAAAATATGCCACAAGACCTAGAATTGCCTTATGTGTATCCCACAAAAAAAGGTTCCCTGTTGTAAGCTAACTTTTTTGATGAATTTAAGAAAAACATTTTGATGAATTTAAGCAAAATTCCCAGGCTTAACTTCATGGAAAATGTCCAGGACAATTCAGCAAATTTACCGGAAAGTTTCCGAACCTTTGCAACCCTACTTGTAAGAAAAGAGTATATGATTAAGGTTTGCCCTGAGTATTGACGGAGTAGGCTTTATCTGTATCCAGGAAACAGGCCCAAAAAGATTTAATGGAAGGAATATTCCAAGGATGAGCACTTCATCAGGATACATACCATGTAGATGAATACAGGAACTATGCATTGAAGAGCATCTGTGTACTGAGTCAGAGCAATGTTGAAATACTCAATGAAATTCCCTGGTGGAACGATCTGATAAAAGAAAATAAATGATCAGTGTTAATTTACTTTTCAGGTATTTACGCAAAAAAAATGCAGTGAAATGGTGGATACTATCTGTACAATAAGAAACACATTTTTGTTTTCAATTGCAAATCTTTGAACAAGACCCAGGTTCTGTTTTCACTTACTTGTAAATCAGATGAGACTTGTTGAAGATGGGTAGTAATCTTCAGCATCAAGTCTTTGTACAGTAGCTCAGAGTGCTGTTGACAAACACACTTGTACACGTAACTGAAAAAGGGAAACAAAAATTACCATTAAAACTTTTACAAATGTGACCGACCTGCTCCATTAGGTCTTATGTAGCAAAATTTTAAATTGTGTTTTTTACATTGGATAAAAGTAGAGACTCAGAGCTAGAAAATGGTATATTATACAATACAGTTGAGGAACAATGGGAAAGTAATTCTGCTTTTAAAGTTGATAAACTTGTAACCTCACTTTTGAGAAAATGGCCCTTGAATGTTCTGGTACACCTACTGGAGAGCTCTTCCTTGTCTACACCCATTCAACATCGTTCACACCCTCTAAAGCCCCACCCATCTCTTTAAGGATTCACATATGAGGCCATGTACTAAACAAACAAATATTTCAAGACGTTCGTAAACTCAGAGCCTTGTCAGATTGTCCGTTCGTAAATTCGGAGCGTTCAGAGCGCACACTGGACGCTCTGGCCGAGGAGTAGGGTTGATCTGAGCATTCTGACCTAACAGCAGCATTCACGCACCCAAGCTAAATGGCTAACGTTGGCTAGCTACTTCCATACACAAATGAAAGAACAGCTCACTCTGACCATTTTACTCGCCCTAGCAGAGCTGGTTTGGCTGTTTTTATGTTATCCAGAGCATTGATAACTGCAACTGTTCTGCTGACAACAATTTAATCACGTATTTTTGCCAACATTTACTGACACCGGACATATTCAACGGGTGTTGAGCGTTTGTAAATTTGTCAGTTATTCTGCACTCTGGCACACTCAGACGAGAGTGATCTAAAATCGGAGTAGATAGCCAGAGCGAATTTATCAGCTACGTCTACCGACAGTTGACGCAGTGACATCATTAACATTCTATTGAAATGGTTACTTGCATAGTGGAGTGTTTTATTTAGACATTTAGCTTGCTAGCTAAACAATGAACCATAGTCCCAACTCCTAACGTCACTACCCTGTATGAATCTGCATGTAGCTAACCAACCAGGTTCAATGTTAGCTAGCTAACATTAGGCTATAACTAGCAATGTAAATGGTTCTGAGATACGAATAATGTACTACACAGAACATACACAATGTTAGGTAGTGAGCCAGCCAGCTAACATTAGCTAGCTAGTTAACAGTACACTAACTTGAAATGAAAACGACTTTCTGACAAAATTAGAAATGTGTAATATCTGAAAATGTAGCTAGCTAGACATTTTACCCATATACATGGATGGACGCTTCTTCCTCTCTGTCACGGATGCCACGGTTGCCCTTATTTTGAATCCGGAGACAGACATTTTGCATCTCTATTTGACTGCATATGCATATTTGAAATCAAACGCCAGAATCTCTTTGGCAATCATACTCTAATTCCAAAACTTGGTCCTCCAGAAAGTAGAGAGCAACACTTACGCACTTCAGCTACATGATATGTTTTTTATTTAAAGCTGCGTTAGAAAGAATTACCTACACATACTGACCAGCTCATGTTATAGACAGAAGCATGCTACATGGCAGACCAATCCAAAACTCATCTCTCGGCATGTCCAGCCCACTCATTATCTCAGCCAATCATGGCTAGCGGGAAGGTTGCCGTCTTTTTCTGTGGCTAAACCAACTAGGCTCGTAAATTAACTATTTTATTTGTATTTACAGATGGCATACATGTTTGTTATTAAGGCATATGAAAGTTCACATCTAGAAGGCATTCCTGCCCAAAAATGTATTTAGATTTTTTTTAAACTACATTTATGTTCAAATGGCTTTCCTATGAAGTAGTGATGCGCGACATATGCCTAGTTTCCTGAAACGAGTCACAAATGGCAATATCTCCCCTCAGAGGTTTCACACATGAGTAGTACAGCAGTTCCATGTCTTAATTTCTTTCAAAGCTACATAAAGATATCAATACAGTCACACAGTGTGCCTCTCACCTGTATATCTGCTCATATGAAATGGAGATGTGGTCCGTGGGGTTTTGTATCAGCAGGTGGTCAATGGCTTTCTCCAGGTTCGGCCAGTATGTGGTTCTATAGTCCTCTTCGGTCATTGCATTCATTACTGAACCACAAAATGATAAAGATTTGGTTATTTTCATAACAACATGAGCCCTAGCTCTGCCCTGACATGGCAATAAAATGAATTCCAAACAAGGACTGTCCAACCACACAGTACATGGGTCATTAGCTGAGGAATGCTCAACTCTGTTCTCTATATATCGAGGCGGAGTTGAGTTTTAATTACTGGTTGTGGGATTTGATAGCAACAACATTTAGTCCAATTCAGCCAATTCCTCAAAAAAAATTTAATCTGAAAACGCTTACCTGTACATATGTTTGCCCTGTACAACTGTGGTCCTTCCGCAGTGTGCTGAAATTCATACTTCTAATAAAAAAAAACGTATTTTGAATACAACCACCAAATTTTTCCTAATTTGTGTTGCTCAGCGCATGTGCCAATTTAGCTGAGGAACCCTTAACTCCGTTGTATTATATTGAGGCGGAGATGAGTTTTAATTACTGGTCACGGGATTTGCTAGCAACAACATTGAGTCATCAAGATCAGTTGATTCTTGTAAAAATTTCAATTCTGAACACACTTCGCTGTATCTTTGTCCTGTACAACTGCGGTGCTTCCACAGTGTGGTGAAATTCAAACAAAACTTTTATCGAATACAACTACTGAATTTTTCCTCGTTGCTCATTCTACGTAAGGCGAGATTCAATTGGGTCCGTGCAATCCGGTATCCTTGGGACATCTCTACCCTAAACCTAACTTTAACCCCTACCTTAACATTAACCATAACCCTTACCGTAACCACTTAAACATTTAAACTTCAATGGGGTAGGGACATCCCAAGGATCCTAGGGAGCACGGACCAAATTGAAACTCAACGAGTAAAAAGTTGGTGGTTGAAATCGCTAAAGGTTTTTATTAAAACTAGGAATTTCTGCACCACGCGGAAGGACCACAGTTGGAAGGGGCCAGTGTCGGACGGGGCCACAGTGTCTCCCAACCCCTCCTGTCTCAGTAGTTTATGTGTCGGGGGGCTAGGGTGAGCATTAGGACCATTCCTCAAGGCCTACCTGGCTTGATGTCCCCAGTCCACCTGGCGGTGCTGCTTCTCCAGTTTCAACTGTTCTGCCTGTTCTATGAACATTTTAAAATCTTGTCCATGTTCTGTTATAATCTGCACCCGGCACAGCCAGAAGAGGACTGGCCACCCCTCACAGCCAGGTTTCTTCCTAGGTTCTGGCCTTTCTAGGGAGTTTTTCCTAACCATCGTGCTTTTACACTTGCATTACTTGCTGTTTGGGGTTTTACGCTGGGTTTCTGTACAGCACTCTGTGACATCAGCTGATGTAAGAAGGGCTTTATGAATACATTTCATTTGATTTGAGTTGTACGGGACAAATATAGGTAAAGGTAAGAATTTACTGACGGTGACTCAATGTTGTTGCTAGCAAATCCTACGACCAGTCATCAAAACTCAACTAAGCCTCTATATAAGAGAACGGAGTTGAGGGTTCCTCAGCTAGTGCCAATTGAATCTCATCGTACGTAGTACGAGCAACACAAATGAGGAAAGGGTCGGTGGTTGTATTCAACAAAAGTTTATTAAAGTAAGAATTTCAGCTCCCAGTAAGGACCACAGTCGTACAGGTCAATCATAGGTACAGCTAAGCGTTATCAGAATTGACATTTTTACAAGTACCGACTGAAGGTTTCTATTGACCAAGGTTTATTCGACAAAAGCAATGTGGCAAAAAAAATTTTTGCAAAGTGTAATTGAAACGGCAGATATAGGAGACATTTTCTAAAGACAAACAACATTTTTAACCGTTGGACAGGGGTAGTTTTTATTTTGGCTAACTTACTTTATTATGAAAAATTATGGAAACTGTTTTTCTAATAAATGATGATTGCTGAATACTTTTGAAGGTACGCGGGGCACGTGACTTAACTATAAGCTCTACTCCACATTTAAAGATGCGCTCCGCAATTTCCTGGTTGCTAAAAGTTTACCTATTTTCAGTTTGTGACAAAACAAGCAAGTACAGTGTAGATCATTATTGCACCATCTAAACCACTGAAATATTTTCCCTTTACCAAAAATGTTGTACTTTCAGCTGTTTGAAGCTGGGGTACAAAACTGGAAGTAAAATAACAAAAACGAAACTAAAGAACGAGAAGCTTTTTAATATCCAACATAGATCAGATATACTGCTTCTTAGACTTGCTTTCAATGAGAATGACAGATTTCTAACACACATTTCTGTGAATTTTGGTCAGATCCACAAAAAATTACATATTGCAGCTTGAATTCTAAATGCCTACTACATGCAAAATCTATTTTTTCAACTATACAAATAATGTTTCTTTGTAGTACAACGATTATCCTAATTTTCAATAACGCCTAAATTACTTTTATGGTTGGTTGGCAAGTTTCATCATTCAATTATTTCAGATCTAAAGGAATGCAAGTTTCACCATGGCACAAACCGTGCCGATATGTTGGCATATGAGAATTTAGAATATGGGAAATATTAGTCAATTATTGCATTCTACTCGCTTTCGCGGGACACCTGAGGCATGAAACAGATAGGACATACAGGCGGTCGCCAATTTATTAATGCACAATTTGCCTAAATGGATAATGGAAACACTTCAACCACCACATTTTTATTTGACACCTGGTTTTTGCGGTTTTTTTTGTTGTTGTGTGACGTCATTACGTCTAGCTGTTTTTGTCGACAAGATAGTTAAATAAAAACGCACCCTAGCAGGCAATTGGCGCATCTGTTTTCTAAATGTCGACAAAAAAATTATAATAATAATAATAAATCACTCGATAAGTTAATGGAAACATAGCTAGTGTTGTTACTAACAAATCTATTCACCTAATATCAAAACTTCGCCTCGATATAAGAGAACGTAGTTGAGCGTTCCTCAGCTAAAAGGTCATATCGTAAGTAGCCAACTTACTCCACTGACGTTAGGCCAAAGGCAATGCAATGGCATTGTTGCATGACTAACTACATTCCCATCCCATATCAGTAAGTCAAAAACATGATAAACATCAAACGATGCTTTCAACTTACGAAACTTTGAGGCGGAGTTCAGGGTCAGTTTCCCTGCGATGGAAGCCGGCGATGCGCTGTCAGTCTCGCTGGTGTCACTGTTCACGCTGCTCGAGTCTGAATCCACGAACTTTGAACCACTGCTGGAACTGGAACAAATATTTGCGTGGTTCGCCGCTACATCTCGCGTTCCCAGAACCGGAAAAATCGGTAGGGGCTGGGGTTCATTTGACAGTTCGGTCCTGAGATAGTGGACTTGTCCACTGCAACGGTTTTCACAGTAGTTATGGTTGTGGTCGTCATTTAGACCAGAACTTTCTTCTTCCATGTCCTCCATGCTTTAGCCTTTCAAGTTGTCTAATGAAAATCTTCATGAATTTGAAGTTCGGTGAGAAGAATGTTGTTTTTAGAGCACCATCGCTTTTGCACCTTGTACAAATATGGGGAAGTAAATTATATGTTTTACGACACTTTGCAGCATTTGCTTTTAGGCAGAGCCTGAACTGGCGATCGTCACTAGTTACCACAGCCACAAAGTCAGAAGGCCCACCTACACAACCAATCAGATGGGGGGGTGTGGTGCCGCGTATGCTGGTTTACGGTTCGTTGGAACACGACCAATGACACAGTTTTATAATTGTTAATATTCTTGATGACTTTTGTTTTTTTATGGGAGAATGTGCTGCTCGGTTTCCTTAACAATAATAAGGATAAAGAAAAACTATTTTACCTCAAATCTAACTGTGCTAATGGCAAAATGTCATATTCATAAATGTAAATTCACTAATAAAAAAACACTCTTCCGTGTTTTCTATAAGGAATTCGAGACCATTAAGACAATTAAGACCATTCAAAATTCTTCTAATAAGAAAACTGTTAAAACAATCAATATGTGTGTTTCTTTTAAGGTCTTTGTATAATCTGTCATTTGTTGTACCCCCTAGCATATGTTATCATTGTCTATTTGTATACTTGTATGTATACTGGTTTTTCTACAATAAAAAGAAAAAAAAACGAACAAAAAACGACCAATGACGTGTATGAACGCACGTCAGTTGAGGCAGTGTGATGACGAGAATGCGACCGGCTTGGTCACAGAGTTGTAAACTGTACTGTCTTTGGGGGGATGAGAAACATGCATTTCTTTTATTTATTGATCCATCAATGATTTGGTTATTTATTAGATAAGGTAAAACCAACCGTTATAAATGCAAAGTGTTAATCAGATTTCTTATTCAAACTCAGCTTGCAAGCTTATCATGATGTTGGGCTCCCAAGTGGCGCAGCGGTCTAAGGTACTGCAGCTCAGTAATAGAGGTGTCACTACAGACCCTTTTTTAAATTAAAATATTTGCCCTTACTCAAAGTTACCCAAAATAGGTTTATTCCAATATCTGTGAAGGGAGGGCTTCAATGGGTGCCTGCCATCACTGCCTAGATTGGAAAGCTAAGTATGAGAGAGCGGAAGTATTGATGTGTTTGTATTTATCCTTTTATCCTGGCCAGTATCATAATCCATATTTCATCAACTTACAGTTATATGCATACTTTTATGAATACCAGTTATATGCATACCTGATCGTTATTCTTAAGTAGTTGTGTGAATGACAGTATGTGATGTCATTTTGTTGTATTATCATTTTGTTCTCTTTTTGTGCCTGAGTTGCACCTGTGCTAGAGGGGAAGTGTATTTATTTGGGTGTTATGGGGTGGGCCTTCAAGTCTCCTGGGTTCTGGGCCTGGGAAAATATGTGAGAGGGTGTCTCCGTGAGGAGCCCTTCTGTATTGCCATCAGTACCACAATTAGTTTATTATTTTCAGCCTGAGGGCCACGTAAGAAGCTTAAATCTCCCTTTACATTTCGCATGATACAACGTGGTCCTGAGTTTCATTCAATACAATCCAGGCAACTGTGACATTTGGTGGCAGTGGTGGGATGAGTTTCCTTACAGTGATAGTGAGATAGAGGGGGAAGGGACCCCAGTGAGGGCTCACAAGTCAAAGCGACAGAGAGTGCAGAGAGGCTATGCAGCAGGTCGCTTTGCAGAAGCTAGATGGGAAGCTACCGTCTTCGTAGCTGGTGCCGAGGGATATTGTGAAGCTTCAGAGGTAGGATGCTAGCCTAGCTAAGCTGTTTGAGAAGGCGGAAAAGCAGCAGACTGGTGTGCTGAGTGACTTCACTGTTGTTGATGAGAAGTTGTATAGAGTAGTAGAGAAGGGCAACCAGTTGGTGTTGCTAGTGCAATGCAGGGCCAGTGTTATGGAGTTGGGCCATACACTTAAAAAATAGAAATCTAAGTAAGATTAAATATCTTAAATCAAGGCAATATATGCTTGTTTTTTGTCTGACAAGATATTTCTTCTTACCAGCCAGTTTTTATGTTGGAGCATTTCACTTGTTTCAAGCTTTTTTGTCCTTAATTATCTTAATAAGATAATATAACTTGTTACTGAGATTGTATTACTGGTTCTGAGTAACTTAATGCTCGAAACTAGAATCTCTTCACATATTAAGAACAGATAATGACCAAATGGAATTCACTGTTTTATTGTCAATCTTACACACATCACAGCAATCATGTAGACAAAATACAGTACAGAACAAAGACAGTACACTTTTCATATCTGGGGAACACACTATGAGTCATTTGAACTGTTTTACAATTCTATTACATCCCCAAGATGCGATTTGACTTGTTCAAAAGTTTGTCTCTTGTTGCTAATTGTGTAATAAGAGGTAAAATCAACCAGCTTTTCAGCATCCACTAACTCAGTGGCCTGTGCAAGGTGTGGGACCTCAACTTGATAAGCCATGACGTTTCTATCAAAGCGTATAGTTTGAAATGGTTGATATTCCAAACAATAAAGCCTAGAATCAACAAGAAATATGTTTTTGATCAGTCCAAATTCTGGCATATTACCATTCAGTACTTCTGACTTCTGAGTTATGTATTTATTACAATTTATTACAAGCCATTGACTGATACAGCATGGTTTACTTAATTGAAACCTAGGAAGTCCCTCAATTTTCCACGGAAATATTGTAGATCTTTAACCTCTGATACAGGTCCCATCTCCCATTCATTTGAAAAAATTGGGTGCATTGAACTGTCAATATTTTGGCAGCTTTCATATATTTGGTTCTGATTGTGTCACGACTTCAGCCGAAGTTGGTCCCTCTCCTTGTTCGGGCGGCTTTCGGCGGTCGACGTCACCGGTCTTGTAGCCGCCACTGATCCATTATTCATTTTCCGTTGGTTTTGTCTTCTTTTTTCACACACCTGTTTTTTATTTCCCATCATTACTTGTTCATTATTTAACCCTCTGTTTCCCCCATGGTTTTTGTGCGTGATTGTTTGTTGTATTTTTATTCCGTGTTCGAGTGATTATTTTACCACTCGTATGGTAATATTTTGAGTAAAGTTATTGAACACTCATTTTTGTTGTCCTGCGCCCGACTCTGCCTTTCCGGCATCACGGAGAACATTACAGATTGATCAAAGACTTTCAAATATTTTTCATATTGAGCTTGGAAGCCCATTGTTTAGACTCGAACCGCATACACATATGTCTAACCATTGGACCCAATGACTTTATCTGTGATGGCAAATGTATCATATAATGCTGTTTAGGTGTAACATTGCGGTCTGGAAAAAGCTCCTTCCAATGCTTCAAATGATTTTCAATGAGTAACTTCAACCTAAACACAGTCGCAATGGAAAGAACAGGTGCAAATACTATCTGTACAATCTCTATTAGCTCAATTATCATATATATGCATTGACTTCCAAACTCTCCAAAACAAATGGCAATATCCTTAGCAGGACAAGGATTTGCCCATATGACTGTTTTAGTTTACCATCACTTGACGTTAATGTACTAACAGAAATTGGGGATGGCCGATCAATCTGTCCTGACACAACAAGATTCAAAACACATTTTATTTCCAATGGGGCTATGCCCTCCAGAATTACATGCATAATGTCTTGCAGAGTTTGTTGTATGATATCAAAGGCTGGGAATTCTACTAACTTGCTCCTTCTATTGATCCCATATGTTGTTGTCAGGCTGTTGCGAAGCAAGTCTGTCTTTGCCTTTTCATCACACTGTCTGACATGCTTCTCCAATGTCCTTTTAGTATATGCATCCTCATTGAAGTGTGACTGCATGTCCTCAAAAGAACACTCACAGTGTCTGCACTTACTGTAGGCAAAGCCCACACCCTCTTTGAACCCTGCTAGTTCATGTTGTGCCAGGGTGTCTCCACAGAGAGACCATGGCACCATATATCGTTTTCTCTCCGGAAATAATTTGCAATTTAACACCACTGTACAATGCATCAATGTCTTCCTTGATTCTATTCAATATTACATCTACACCAGATTGACAGAGGTCTGCTGATCTAGCCATGGCAAGTAGCCTGATAGCAGCCAGCTTAGACCTGTATTTTGGATTTATATTTCCTAGGGTGTAGTACATCATTAACAACTTTTTTGATGCAAAGGATCCTAATAGATTACAGATCCCTATTTCACATCTGGGGTCCCTTTTCAACCATAGACAAAATCCTTGGGTGTGATAAGAACTGTTCTAGACTTTTGACTAATGTTACATAATGAAATAATTTGTCTTTGATGAACAGGTCTTTTGATCCTCCACATTTCATCCTGCATATGGTTCGAGCAATTTGAATTTCCTCCTCGTCCAAACAGCTAAACTGCTTCTTAATAACACTGTCCTGTATAAATGTTGTTGCAACACCAGCAAAAGGGTCATTGAAATTGTCAGATATATCCATTGCATCTTTTTCAAGTTGACCTGATGTGCTTCCTGAATGCTTCTTTAGCACTGCCTCCATCTGGTTCCTGAGGTTGTCCAATAGTGATGATTGATACTGCTGTACCCCAGCAACAATGTCATTCACACCTTTCTGAGAGAGCGAGAGCCGAGAGCCGAGAGCGAGGTGGGGATGTCATCAATCATGGAGGTTGGAACACACCATCATGTATACCTATGATATTCAGATTTTTCTTGGGACATATTCATTAACATAAGGACATAAGGGATCAACAATAGTAAGGTGGACAACCTAACACTTAGAATGAACTCAACCATCACTGAACCACTACAAAATGCTCTGCATAATGCAACTTACCAAACGCTGTGCTCTGTTCAGAAAAAGCATCTTACCTGTGAGAGACGATGCTTAGCTCTGGCATCTATCACAAAAGCAGTGGCATGTGTTGTCAGATCCTAAAAGAAAGTTGACATTGAATGTAGTATCCTGAGGCTGGACATTACTAGTTCATGACAAGTATAATGTTTGTGACAGGAGAAGTGGTTGCGAAGACTGACAATGAATGCTATTAGTACTTAAAAAAATATGGTCAATTTCAGTAGATTGCCACCAACCGAGTAACTTACTTGTTGCATTGTGACAGCTCCATGTTGGTCAATGCCCCTTTGCCCTTCATCTGAGTCAGATGTATGAAGTTGCTGGAGTTAGCTAGAAGCTGATCGGGTTGAATGTTGTCCTGTGTACCACACATCAAAGAAACAGATTATTATTTGAAATTGTATTTTGTTTCACCAATAGAGCTATTTATGTGTTTTGTTCCTATTTATCATTGATTATGTTCACATTAACCCAGCTTTAGCCATAAGAGTCATTATAGCTAAAATTATTGAATAGCCTATGGACAGTATGACTTTGGTCCGTGTATTGTCCGTTCATTAAATAATTTTTTTAAATCCAGAAAAAAATGTATGCTAGCTATCTACTTACTTTTTCCGGTGGTACTTGGCTTTCCTCCGATGGCTGTTCATCTGGTCGGGTGCCTTCAAGTAGGTGTTGAAGGTGGTTTCTCTTTACATGATAATAGAAGGAATTGTACACTCTATATTCCTCAGTGCATCCTTCAATACCACAGAACAACCAGAATCAGGGCTGCGACTGTGCAATATATTGATATGGCTCCATAACAGTTTCAATGAAAAAGTAATAAAAACGCAGTAGATAACGCACCGCCAAAGCATCTTAAACGTTATTAAAAGCAAACGCAAGTAAAACGTTCCCACTGCTTTCGATGAAAGGGCGGAAAGAACTGAAAATGATGTTCACAAGTATTTTATAATACGACCAAGTAATTTGATTGGAGTAGAGTATAACAGCACTGGGACTTTTAATAACTATACTATACAACTATACACTGGGACTTTTAACTATAGCTATACATCACTCCGCTTTACAGGTGTTCTAATAACCGTTAATTACAAAGATGAACATATTTCCACAAATAACATTTGAGTTAAATTATGAATGGTCGTCAGGAGAGGACGGTAACGTGTAGACCTAAAGTAACAAGCTAGACACAAAGTAACAAGCTAGTGTGTAGGAAAATGTTTATGTGGTGCTTAGCAACAGTCCAGTCCCAGTCCAGTTGTGGAACTATGTGTCCCAGTCCAGTTGTGGAACTATGTGTCCCAGTCCAGTTGTGGAACTATGTGTCCCAGTCCAGTTGTGGAACTATGTGTGTTGGCGGAGCCAAATAAAGTTGGAATTGTAAAGTTGGCAAACCAAGTTAGCATGCAAATTTTAACTAGGTAACGTTGCCTGTTAGCAGTTAATAACTGCACGAACGGCCATTCCTTGAAAACACTTGAACTTTGGTTAGATTGAGAGTGCTTTATTGCCAGAAATAGTGTTAATGGGGTGTAAATGTGCCCTAATGACTGACACCGTCGATTATTTAGCTTCGTCGTCTTTGGCGCCCTTTCTATTGACAATAGAAAATAAATAGAAAGGGCGCCAAAGACGGCGAAGCTAAATTATCGATGGTGTCACTCATTGTCTACAATCTTAGCTAGGCAAGCAAAGATTAACTAACTAAGATTTTCAATATGGGAGACAATTTAGCGTTAACGTTAGTTTCATTAGCTTGCACTATCTTTTGGTTTAACGTAATTAACGTCAATGTTAATGATATACTGGTAGTCTCATTTGCTAGCTAACATTAGCTAGCTTGGTAAATCATTCCTGCATTAACTGGAAAGGGAAGACAGTATGCTAATGTCTCATAACCTATATCAACCTGACACTTTGCATCTATAAACTATGATTTAGTTGCTAATTACGTAACTATTTACCATGTGGTTAAATGTGTTTTTCAGCTGCTAATATAAGCACCGACATGCTGCCCAGCCTCTCTAAGGAGGATTTACATGATCTCTTTCCCGGGCCAGAGCACTTCTTCAGAAGGTGAACCATTTGGAGATTTACTCATGGTGAAAATGAGGTCATGTTAGATTTTGACATTTGGGAGACATTTAATCTAACCATGCAGACAGTGTTTCCGGTTATCAAAGTAGCATTTCCTGGCCATCATTACAATACATGTACAGTGAGGGAAAAAAGTATTTGATCCCCTGCTGATTTTGTACGTTTCCCCACTGAAAAATAAATTATCAGTCTATAATTTTAATGGTATGTTTATTTGAGCAGTGAGAGACAGAATAACAAAAAAAAATCCAGAAAAACGCATGTGAAAAATTTTATAAAATGATTTGCATTTTAATGAGGGAAATAAGTATTTGACCCCTCTGCAAAACATGACTTAGTACTTGGTGGCAAAACCCTTGTTGGCAATCACAGAGGTCAGATGTTTCTTGTAGTTGGCCACCAGGTTTGCACACATCTCAGGAGGGATTTTGTCCCACTCCTCTTTGCAGATCTTCTCCAAGTCATTAAGGTTTCGAGGCTGACGTTTGGCAACTCGAACCTTCAGCTCCCTCAACAGATTTTCTATGGGATTAAGGTCTGGAGACTGGCTAGGCCACTCCAGGACCTTAATGTGCTTCTTCTTGAGCCACTCCTTTGTTGCCTTGGCCGTGTGTTTTGGGTCATTGTCATGCTGGAATACCCATCCACGACCCATTTTCAATGCCCTGGCTGAGGGAAGGAGGTTCTCACCCAAGATTTGACGGTACATGGCCCCGTCCATCGTCCCTTTGATGCGGTGAAGTTGTCCTGTCCCCTTAGCAGAAAAACACCCCCAAAGCATAATGTTTCCACCTCCATGTTTGACGGTTGGGGATGGTGTTCTTGGGGTCATAGGCAGCATTCCTCCTCCTCCAAACACGGCGAGTTGAGTTGATGCCAAAGAGCTCCATTTTGGTCTCATCTGACCACAACACTTTCACCCAGTTGTCCTCTGAATCATTCAGATGTTCATTGGCAAACTTCAGACGGGCATGTATATGTGCTTTCTTGAGCAGGGGGACCTTGCGGGCGCTGCAGGATTTCAGTCCTTCACGGCGTAGTGTGTTACCAATTGTTTTCTTGGTGACTATGGTCCCAGCTGCCTTGAGATCATTGACAAGATCCTCCCGTGTAGTTCTGGGCTGATTCCTCACCGTTCTCATGATCATTGCAACTCCACGAGGTGAGATCTTGCATGGAGCCCCAGGCCGAGGGAGATTGACAGTTCTTTTGTGTTTCTTCCATTTGCGAATAATCGCACCAACTGTTGTCACCTTCTCACCAAGCTGCTTGGCGATGGTCTTGTAGCCCATTCCAGCCTTGTGTAGGTCTACAATCTTGTCCCTGACATCCTTGGAGAGCTCTTTGGTCTTGGCCATGGTGGAGAGTTTGGAATCTGATTGATTGATTGCTTCTGTGGACAGGTGTCTTTTATACAGGTAACAANTACATGCCCGTCTGAAGTTTGCCAGTCTCCAGACCTTAAATTTGTGGAGGGAGCTGAAGGTTCGAGTCGCCTAACATCAGCCTCGAAACCTTAATGACTTGCAGAAGATCTGCAAAGAGGAGTGGGACAAAATCCCTCCTGAGATGTGTGCAAACCTGGAAACGTCTGACCTCTGTGATTGCCAACAAGGGTTTTGCCACCAAGTACTAAGTCATGTTTTGCAGAGGGGTCAAATACTTATTTCCCTCATTAAAATGCATATAAATTTATAACATTTTTCACATGCGTTTTTCAGGATTTTTTTGTTGTTATTCTGTCTCTCACTGTTCAAATAAACCTACCATTAAAATAAATTATAGACTGATCATTTCTTTGTCAGTGGGCAAACGTACAAAATCAGCAGGGGATCAAATACTTTTTTCCCTCACTGTAGATGTAGCATTCATGCACCAGGATTTTTTTCTACGAATAATGAATGCTGAGGGTAGCATTGCAAGATATTTTTAAGTAGAATATTTGGATTATAAGTATATGAACGACTTGCATTTCGATTGCTGGACTATTGAAGCCATCCATCCAGCCATTTATTCAGACCCAGCAGTTTTTAACCAATTATTCAGACCAGTTTTATAGGTAATCAAATGGATCTAGTTATTCATTAGCAGGATACATGTGCATTAATTCTCTCAAGTCTCATAAAATAGCCTATACTCTTCTTGTGCAATGTATAGCCTAATGTACTGTTTGTCTGTCTGGACTGTCTGCCTGTCTTGGTGATAATCTTAAATTAATGAAATAGTATTCTTAAGTTTGTTTGCATGTTATTATTTGTTAACACTTTTTGTTCCTGTTTGCCTATTAATATAATAAGCATTTATCTGTGAAAGTAGACATTAAACTTGAACCCTGTTTCAACAATCATCAGCTGATTCAGAAATAATCTTCAGAATGACAGTAAAGTGAACAGCTGTTGTGATAACATGCAAGGTTTTTCTAGAACCTTTTGATGTCTCATATGTTACAAAAAGGATAGTCCAATAAACTATACAGGCTAATAATGTACGCCTATACAGGTTCAAAGCTAAAAAACATTATTTCCATGTAATTCATTTTATTCAATCTGTGTCCTCGCCAACCATGCATGGTACGGCAGCACTTTACAACATTCCAATGTTATAGTCTTGTGAATCTCTCATGCATATTTTTATTGAAAATGGGAGGTGAAAATGATTTGAATGTGAGTGTCCAGGCAGGGAAGCATTTTACAACATTCAAATGTTATAGTCTTGTGAATCTCTCATGCCAACAACTGGGAACTATGGGAGAGATGGACAGATTCTGATTTCAAAATGAATTGGACTACATTCTCATTCATATTATCAAGACAGGAGGTAAGTATTTTTAAAAGAGGCCCTTGCCTTAAGTTGAACCTCGGATAGATCTTTAATATAAACCCTATACAGTCAACTCAAAATATGGTATTCTGATCTTTTGAAATAGCCAAAAAAAATCGTATCATATTGAGACTAAATTAAACGACAGGCCAAACGGATTTTGACTTATTAGACTGTTAAAATGTAGGGGAAAAGGCAGACATTTTATATAAACATTGGATTTCTGTGGTCCAAATGTCATAATCATTTTAAGACTTTTTCTGTTGGTATGCCTACCAATGTGTCTCCTCAATTTTAATATGTTTTTATTTAACCTTTATTTAACTAGGCAAGTCAGTTAAGAACTAATTCTTATTTACAATGACGGCCTACCCCTGCCAAACCTGGGCCAATTGTGCATGTGACTCCCAATCACGGCCGGATGTGATGCAGCCTGGATTCAAACCAGGGACTGAAGTGACTGAGATGCAGTGCCTTAGACCACTAAGGAGCTCACTTGGAATGCCTGCTCATTGATGTCAATACCCAAGCCGATAATTGTGATTGGGTTGAATTGGAATTATGTGAATAATGTTAATGATGATGATGATGATGATGATGATGATGATGACCATGATGATGGTGAGAGCCCAGTATAGCCTAACCCTTTAATCATAGGCTACTGTAAATGTGTCTCTAAAATCACGTTTTCATTTCTATAGTCATGTTACAAAGTATTTTTTTATTGAAATTTCCAAATGTCAGCCTTTTAGGCCTACCACATGAAACAATTACAGCATTCATTACATGTTCTATTTTCATAACTGACTCAAAATTCGCTATGCTACAGCCTATATATAATATTCTCCCTATATGAACACATTTATTTTAGGCCATATAAAGAACAGCTCTGCATGATTTGATTAAAAGCAGCAAAAATACACATTGTTTCATATTCTTTAATAAAAGACTCATAAAAAGAAACAGGCAATAGGCTATAGAGCTGGCTTCACAGTTTCCCCGCCAAATAGGCCTACAAGGAAACTCGACAAACACTATATATACAAAAGTAAGTGGACGCCCCTATAAGAAACCTTCCCCAACCAGAAACCGTGGATTGATGGCAGCATTCGCACAAAACTGAAAGCGCGAACCACTGCTTTTAACCAGGGTAAGGCGACCGGAAACATGACTGAATACAAACAGTGAGGCTATTCCCTCCGCAAGGCAATCAAACAAGCTAAGTGCCAATATAGAGACAACAGTAGAGTCACAATTCAACGGCTCAGACACGAGAGGAATGTGGCAGGGTCTACAGTCAATCATGGACTACAAAAAGAAAACCAGCCCCGTCGCGGACCACGACGTCCTGCTCCCAGACAAACTAAACAACTTCTTTGCTCGCTTTGAGGACAATACAGTGCCACCGACACGGCCCGCTACCAAATCCTGCAGGCTCACCTTCACCGCAGCCAACGTGAGTAAAACATTTAAATGTGTTAACCCTCGCAAGGCTGCTGGCCCAGATGGCATCCCTGGCCGTGTCCTCAGAGCATGCGCAGACCAGCTGGCTGGTGTGTTTACGGACATATTCAATCAGTCCCTATCCCAGTCTGCTGTTCCCACATGCTTCAAGAGGGCCACCATTGTTCCTGTTCCCAAGAAAGCTAAGGTAACTGAGCTAAATGACTATCGCCCCGTAGCACTCACTTCCGTCATCATGAAGTGCTTTGAGAGACTAGTCAAGGATCATATCACCTCCATCCTGCCAGACACCCTGGACCCACTCCAATTTGCTTACCGTCCCAATAGGTCCACAGACGACGCAATCGCAATCACACTGCATACTGCCCTAACCCATCTGGACAAGAGGAATACCTATGTAAGAATGCTGTTCATCGACTACAGCTCAGCATTTAACACCATAGTNCTACCAAATCCTGCAGGCTCACCTTCACCGCAGCCAACGTGAGTAAAACATTTAAATGTGTTAACCCTCGCAAGGCTGCTGGCCCAGATGGCATCCCTGGCCGTGTCCTCAGAGCATGCGCAGACCAGCTGGCTGGTGTGTTTACGGACATATTCAATCAGTCCCTATCCCAGTCTGCTGTTCCCACATGCTTCAAGAGGGCCACCATTGTTCCTGTTCCCAAGAAAGCTAAGGTAACAGTCATTTAGCTCAATCGCCCCGTAGCACTCACTTCCGTCATCATGAAGTGCTTTGAGAGAGTAGTCAAGGATCATATCACCTCCATCCTGCCAGACACCCTGGACCCAATCCAATTTGCTTACCGTCCCAATAGGTCCACAGACGACGCAATCGCAATCACACTGCATACTGCCCTAACCCATCTGGACAAGAGGAATACCTATGCTGTTCATCTACTACAGCTCAGCATTTAACACCATAGTTCCCTCCAAGCTCGTCATTAAGCTCGAGACCCTAGGTCTCGACCCAGCCCTGTGCAACTGGGTCCTGGACTTCCTGACGGGCCGGCCCCAGGTGGTGAGGGTATGGAAACAACATCTCCACCCCGCTGATCCTCAACACTGGGGCCCCACAAGGGTGCGTTCTCAGCCCTCTCCTGTACTCCCTGTTCACCCATGACTGCGTGGCCAAGCACGCATCCAACTCAATCTTCAAGTTTGCTGACGACACTACAGTGGTAGGCTTGATTACCAACATGACGAGACGGCCAACAGGGAGGAGGTGAGGGCCCTCGGAGTGTGGTGTCAGGAAAATAACCTCTCACTCAACGTCAACAAACCAAAGGAGACGATCGTGGACTTCAAGGACAAACTGAAATGGTCCACCCACACAGACAGCGTGGTGAAGAAGGCGCAACAGCGCCTCTTCAACCTCAGGAGGCTGAAGAAATTTGGCTTGTCACTAAAAACACTCACAAACTTCTACAGATGCACAATCGAGAGCATCCTGTCGGGCTGTATCACCGCCTGGTACGGCAACTGCTCCGCCCACAACCGTAAGGCTCTCCAGAGGGTAGTGAGGACTGCACAACGCATCAGCGGGGGTAAACTACCTGTCCTTCAGGACACCTACACCACCCGATGTCACAGGAAGGCCAAAAAGATCATCAAGGACAACAACCACCCAAGCCACTGCCTGTTCACCCCGCTATCATCCAGAAGGCGAGGTCAGTACAGGTGCATCAAAGCTGGGACCGAGAGACTGAAAAACAGCTTCTATCTCAAGGCCATCAGACTGTTAAACAGCCATCACTAAAATTGAGTGGCTGCTGCCAACATACTGACTTAAATCTCTAGCCACTTTAAATAATAGGAATTGGATGTAACAAATGTATCACTAGCCACTTTAAGTTAAACAATTTTGTATATAATGTTTACATATCCGACATTACTCATATCAAATGTATACACTGTACTCTAAACCATCTACTGAATCTTGCCTATGCCGTTCGGCCATCGACTCAAATCTCTATTCACTTTAATAATTATAATTGGATGAAATAAATGTATCACTAGCCACTTTAAACAATGCCATTTATATAATGTTTACATATCCTACATTACTCATCTCATATGTATATACTGTACTCCATACCATCTACTGCATCTTGCCTATGCCGGTCAGCCATTGCTCATCCATATATTTATATGTACATACTTGTATTCATTCCTTTACTCGTGTGTATAAGGTAGTTGTTGTGAATTTGTTAGATTACTTGTTAGATACTACTGCATGGTCGGAACTAGAAGCACAAGCATTTCGCTACACTCGCATTAACATCTGCTAACCATGTGTATGTGACAAATAAAATTTGATTTGATTTGAAATTAGGGGATTCGGCTACACTCTAAAAAGAAAAGGTTCCTAGAGTATCCTTCAGGGGTTCTTCAAATTGAAACTGTGGGGGAACCCCTATAAGAAATCCTTTTAATTGATCCTCAAAGAACCCTTTGAATAACCCTTTTTTAACTACCCCCCCCCCCATTATTATTTATTATTGATAATAATAAGCATAACAATAACAACAATAACACTATATTTTAGTTGTCATTGTTTATTATGATTTTAGTGGCAAAGCAGAATAAAAAAATCTAAATATGAGGTGAACTTCCAGCAGAGCTCCAAGTCAAATGGGTATATCCTCTGGCCTGTTGATGTTAATGTGTTAACGTTCTCCGTCTCCATAGCCAGAATGATTTTGCAGTGCATGGTGATCAAACAAGTTCCCTGTTATATTCATCAGGGGTGTAGGGAGGGTGAAGTCTGTGAATCCAAAAAATAGTAAAATAGTAATTATACAGATGATTAACAAAACATGCACACAACAGTATTCATACCTTGGTTTTTGTGGTAAATGTGAATAAAAAAACTGTTTTTATAATGGTTTTTATTCACATACTTTGTCCATAATGTAGAGGCCTATGGGATATTCGTTGAAGAGGTAAGGGAGAAGGATGGTAAATGTGATCTGCATAACATACCAATACAAATTGACATACCTTTGCATGCCTCTGTATACCTGCAGACACAGACACAAAAGTGAGCAGTTCAGTCATCTGCACCCAATACAGCTAGCCTTCAACATATTCTTATAGCCTACATATTCTCGCCTCTTTGTTGATTTGATATCCATTAAATTGTCAATTTTCTGTTTTAGAAGGATTTGCACAAATATGAGAAGATAGATGGTATCATCATAAAACAATATCAATTTAGATCATACAAGGGACAAACCTTAGCTTAAATTGAGGAGATCTTAATATTGTACCTGCTGTCCTTTCAAATTCAAATCCAAATGTTTCAGTTGGGCAGTTAGGATCCTGCAAAAAAAAAAGACCAACTAAGGAGCTTCCTCGATGAACCCCACCTCCTATGAGGTTCTTGGAAGAACCTTTTGGGGGCAATTTTCAGTGTCAAGAATCCTCTTAGAAGAACCCCTAATAGTGTAGTGTATTTATAGTGTATTTCAGCCACCACGTGGCTGACAGGTGTATAAAATCAGGCACACAGCCATGCAATCGCCATAGACAAACATTGGCAGTAGAATGGCCTTACTGAACAGCTCAGTGACTTTCAATGTTGGACCGTCACAGGATGCCACCTTTCCAACAAGTCAGTTCGTCAAATGTCTTCCCTGTTAGAGCTGCCCTGGTCAACTGTAAGTGATGTTATTGTGAAGTGGAAACATCTAGGAGCAACAAAGGCTCAGTCTGTGAAGTGGTAAGCCACACAAGCTCACAGAACGGGACCGCCAAGTGCTGAAGTGCGTAGTACCGTAAAAATCGTCATCTGGGTTGCAACACTCACTACCGAGTTACAAACTGCCTCAGGAAGCAACCTCAGCACGAGAACTATTCATTAATGAAATGGGTTTCCATGGCAGAGCACACAAGCCTAAGATCACCATCAGCTGGAGTGATGATAAACTCGGAGACATTGGACTCTGGAAATGCGTTCTCTGGAGTGATGCATCACGCTTCAACATCTTGAAGTCTGACAAACGAATCTGTGTTTGGCGGTTGCCAGGAGAACACTACCTGCCCCAATGCATACTGACAACTGTAAAATTTGGTGGAAGAGGAATAATGGTCTGAGGCTGGTTTTCATGGTTCGGGCTAGGCCCTTTAGTTCCAGTGAAGGGAAATCTTAACGCTACAGCATACAATGACATTCTAGACGATTCTGTGCTTCCAACTTTGTGGCAAGTTTGGGGAAGGCCCTTTCCTGTTTCAGCATGACCATCCCCCCATGGACAAAGCGAGGTCCATACAGAAATGGTTTATCGAGATAGGTGTGGAAGAACTTGACTGGCCTGCACAGAGCCCTGACCTCAACCCCATCGAACACATTTGGGATGATTTGGGAACGCCGACTGCGAGCCAGGCCTAATCACCCAATGTCAGCACCCGACCTCACTAATGCTCTTGTGGCTGAATGGAAGCAAGTCCCGGCAGCAATGTTCCAACATATAGTGGAAAGCCTTCCCAGAAGAGTGGAGCAGCAAAGGGGGGGACCAACTTCATATTACCCTGGAGGCATACTTACACACCCAGTCTCATTACTTTGCTGAATGATAACTCTCAACTTTAAACAATGTGAAATTCAAATATAAAATAATTTGTTTAGCTTCTTTCAATTTTGTGGCTGCATGAAATAGCCAACATAACGGGAATTCAGCCATTACATTTGTTTACTGATGAAACAGTAATACCATTACTGTGGTTAGGCTTAGCCAACCTGTACTCTATAATGGCTTAGCGATGTGTTGAATAGATTCCACGATCCGCTGTTATGATACTATATGATACTATTATTTTTCTGCCACAGTTGGTTTGTTTACGCTTTTACCATTGTGGCTAGAAGTAATCCTACAGTTTCATCCAGTGGTCGCGTCTGGGACAACAGTTGCTGACAACTAGCGTTGTAGCTAAACCTTAATCCTTTGCCCAACCTTAACCTCATAACTTGTTACGTTAATTATCTTAACCTTCCACACTAATTCACCCAACCTGCCATGTTAATTATCCTAACCTACTAAGTAAACAAACCATCTGTGGCAACAAATCAGTATCATCACACTGGATTTGAGAAAGTGGTCGGCTCGTTCTCGACACTGTGTGCACCTATATACGCACTGAAATGTACGTCCACATGACCTATCGCACTGGGACCGGGGTATCAGGACAATGTAGTTAAAAATCATGCAATGACTACAAGTTCGTTTTTATCACTGAAGCTGGATTGGAATTACATTCTTTTGAAAATAATCTTAGTACAATTTTAGACAAAAACACAGCTCTTTGTGACTTTTGAAAGCATAAGAACTTTAAAAACATAGGCCTATACAATAAATACAGTATACATTAACAATATAGGCAAATAATGCCATGATATTTACATAAATGGCAACCTCAAATGCGATTATCTGCTATGTTATGGGCTATTTGTTAGTGCATGGTGTCATTAAGCCTAATATAAATCTAGCAAATAAAATGTAGTTTTTCAAGAACACACAAACGGTTAGTACGTTTTTAATGATGTAAAAAATGCTGAGCGTAAAAGCTGACACACCCAACATTATAGGGGAAACTCAAATTTAATTTTAAACATTTCAGTTTATTCATGTAAATGTTGTCCCTTCATTTGTGTAAAACACCCCATTGGAACTGCTGCAGGATCTGAACTGCATGCACTTACCTGTAAAGTGATCTTCTCAAACTAAACTTGGCCATCAAATAGCATGCAACTCCCATATCTCTATTCATTTTTAACACCAGTGTGTTGTTACACCTTGTGATTAATAAAAGGCTATTTATGTTGTGTCATGAAAACAAGGAAAATCCCTACCACGAATGTTGAAAATGCTTGCTATTTTACTACCAAGATCAATATCAAAACATACAAATGAGGTGTTTAAAACACAACTCAGCTCATGTTAAACTGATCCCAGAACACAATGTCTGTGTTAGGGCTGGACATTTCTCCAGACAGCGTGAATACGAGCTCTATAGATTTGCACCTCCACAACCAGTCACATCCTCCAAATAGCTCATGTAACCAAGAACATATGAACAAATGCATCAAACTACTGAAAATGGAAGACAAAAAAGTGCTATTTGCTCAAATGAAAGCATATTGAACATGGTTATAAGGCTTTATGTTTGCAAAATGTATAACTTCAATTTGATTTAGAAAACCATCTACTCGTTGAGTATGTTTCTTACAAAATACAAAAAATAAAAGCTTGACCGTGACAGTAAAAAGTAGCTGCCAAATATCGTAAGGAAAACAATGCCACCATTAAATATAATCTTTACACTTCAGTGGTGGGTAAGTCAAAAACAAACTTTTTAGGACTTTATGGAAAAATTGAAAAACATTTGGAGTATGGGGTGAAAAGTGTTCTTTGGTCTAAGTTTGCTGTTCCTTTCTTGGTTGAGCTGCTAATGGTAGTATACTAAACGTGTACTCAACTCTCCTGCAGCTCAGTAACGTGGTCTGACGCATAAAGACAGAATGAATTTTCAGCACAAGCACGTCAACGCAACATAGAAAAATTATATACAAAACAAGAATTAAAAAAAGAAAACAAGTTCCTTGTCAAGACAGGGTAATTCTGTTTTTTTAAAGGTCTGTGGTGTTCTGAACATTTGTGTCTGTATTGTCTGTCTGCTTCACACTCAACGTGCCCTCGCAGGCTTGCTTGTGTGTCACTGTGTCTATGAGGCAGCCCTCAACCTCCTCTGCTGGTGTGCTCTGCTCCTCCTCTGCATCGCTGTCTTCCTCCATCTCCAGGCTGGAGTCCTCGCTCTCGCAGGAGCTGGACGTCTCATCCTCCGAGTTGGAGTACACTTCTGCCCCGTGAAAGATGTAGTGATTTGGTGCTCGGAAAAGGTATTGAGAAGCTGGGTAAAAGACATCAAATTTTGGGTGAATTTCACATCAATACCTTTTCATAACATGACATGGAAATTACAGGACATGATTTAATAAAACGCAATGGAAAAGTTATTACCATCAGAAGGTTTTGCATTAAAAAAAAGTTTTGCACAAAATCGAAGGTAAACGAACACTTGAAATCTTACTCTCAAGGCGCTTGCTGATAGGACTTCGACAGATTCGACTCATCCAGCATAGTTTGCGAACTTCAAGGTTGATGTGTTGATCATTTAATCCAGAGCCTTCTTCACTCCGTGTGTCTGCTGATGGAGAGACGGAATACTCCATTCTCTCCTCATTGGGACTTGGAGCCTTTGGACAGCGCTCTGGTTGTGCTACTACTTCTGGAGTGTCTGGGACAACCTGCCCTTTTGGACAAGGCTCCGGTGGTACTCCATCGACTTCAGGTGTGTCGGTGACATTCTGAGCCGCCGGACAAGGTTCTGCTGGTACTCTGTTGCATTCTGGAGTGTCTGAGACCATATAAGTGTTAGTCTCCTCTGAGGCACTGACCGATGAATCTGGGTGATGGTGCTTCTGTTCTTTTTCTGTTGGCTTACTCTGAGTAGACAAGGCCTTGCAAGATGGCTGCTCTGCGGAAGTCACTAACCGCGGGGGTTTCTCTGTGATCTCATTGAGTCTTAAAGAGTTGTAGCACAGTTGCTCAAAGTCTCCACCCAACCGATGGCAGAGCTCGTTAACGATGACATCACAGTCCCCAAGTAGCTCCACATCAAAGTTGAGGTGAGGCAGCTGTTCCCGATTTATCAAGACTTGAGGCACGTCATGAGGAATAGAGGCTGGATGGGAAAAAAAAAAAAAAAAGAGGTCACCTGTTATATATGCATGGCTTGAGATCAAGCATAATACCGGTAATAACATGACAATGATAATAGCATTGCTAATCTTGGGCATCTAAAAATAAATATTTTCAACATACTTGGGATGAGAGCCACGGGTCGCACTTTCAGTGAGGACCCAATGACAATAAGGAGGTCCACTTCATCCTTATCCTGCCTCATTGCTCTGTGGAATAGTTCTGGAAGATTCTCTCCAAAGAAGACAATATCTGGCTTCATAATTGCCAGGGGGATATCTGGACACCGTGGACAGTGAGGGACAACCTTGAACAGAGATTTGAATTCAATATGGAAACAAATCAGACAATGGATGCTACTGTACAAGATAAGCTGTGAATGACTGAGAAAAAGGCACAAGTCTGTCCAGGAGTATACATCAATTCACAGATTTGACACTGGTGAATATTAATAGGATCCATTCTGGCCAATACCTGATAAAAAATGTCTTCCCTTACGGCCTCACAGTCAACCTTGTGTTTACAGACGAGACAGGAAGCTGTTGCAAAAGACCCTGAAATACAGAAGAGTGTGGGTCATAAGAGTGAATATTAGACCCGGAACCACAAACACTTGATTAAAGTTAACATATATTACAGTATGTACCGTGACACTGGATGATCCGCTGAACACCAGCCACCTGTTCAAGAGTGTCAATGTTCTGGGTGTAGTTGCGTAGTAGCTTCCCCTGCTTGTCCAGCATAGATATGAATTTGTGACAAGGCGAAGGTTGGAACTGTCCTGGATAGATCTCCTGCAAGAGAACAGAGCAATCAAAACCGTCTCACATATCCTACAAGTGGTCAATTACAGATATTCATCATCACTTAAGCAAATACTATATAGATATGCTTTCAGTCCACAAACCTTAGCAAACTTGAAAAATGGCCTTGGGTCTCTTCTGAAGTACTCGATATCAAACATTGCTTGAGGGTCTGGAAGATCTGGGAAATCTATTGCAAGCCTTGCATAAATGCCATCTCTGGATCGAAAGTCTGGTATTCCACAAGAAACAGACACCTAAGGAAAAATAAACCATCAGTCCTAATAAGGAAACTGAAAGCTATACAAAGACATAGCAAAACGTAATTGTTGCCTGCAATACATACCCCAGCGCCGGTCAGCACAAGGATCTTTTTGCTTTCCTGGAGTAGCCGAACCACATCCTCCAGGGTGTTTACGTCTTTGCGCTTCTTTCTTTTAGGAGGCTCCGAGATGTTGATGATGATTTGCCACAGTGTCATGTCATCCAAGTCGGGCGGAAGCACAGTCTCAGGAAGCAAGTCTTTTAGTATTGTTCTCGGATTGGTCTCTCTCATAATGTGTTGCTGAATAAAACTGTAGGAACCTAATAAAAACAAAACAGAAATACTGCACATTCAAATAGCTTTAAAACATGTTATTGTACATTACAGCAGATCTATTAAATGGAACAATCTTCCCCTAAATCGTACAGGTAGAATAAACCTCTTCAGAATAGCACGGTTCCCAAAGTTTTTATATTTATTCTCAGTAATACCATTAACCCCACCAAAGACATTTTAAAAGGTATACCGCAGCCATTAGACATTATACGGGCAAATAAAACTAAAAAAGCAAAGCTTTACATCTCCCTAATCTGATGGTGGTTTTAACCTCTGATTGGAATTGCATCAACTCGCCACCCAAGGCTTTTACTTGAGACATATCGTTAAATGCACTAAAGAGGAACAATGTGTAATTATTGAAGATGCGTATTCACCCTCAGAATCTTTTCACTTGTCTATTTTCAAACGATAAACTAAGCACATTAACTTCATAGTTAACACTAACAATATGGAAGAAAATTAAAACAGATTCTACAAGAACCAATATTATTCCCAAAAAACAAGCCTATGGAAAAATCCTTAGATAGCTTTTCAGAATGCACCGATAAATTGGTTCACATGGAAACAAAGGCGTAAAAAACAAATGACTTGGTAATAGGAAATCTATTTCAATGACAGAAATAAAAAGCAATTTTGGATTGACCAATGTTGACATTTTCAAATACATGCAACTTAACTTTAATATCATTTTATTTTTTTATTTGCTCTAATGTCCAAAAGATTTCAATCTTAAGGGAATCCTACTTGAGTTAGAAAAGGATATTCATATGATAGGTATGACATTCAAAACCTTGCAGAGCACCTATCCAAATGACAACCTCTTAAAAAACAAATCTAACTCAGCAAAAAAATAAACGTTCTCTCACTGTCAACTATGTTTATTTTCAGCAAACTTAATGTGTAAATATTTGTATGAACATAACAAGATTCAACAACTGAGACAAACTGAACAAGTTCCACAGACATGTGACAAACAGAAATTGAATAACGTGTCCCTGAAGAAAGGGGGGGTACAAAATCAAAGTAACAGTCAGTATCTGGTGTGGCCACCAGCTGCATTAAGTACTGCAGTGCATCTCCTCCTCGTGGACCGCACCAGATTTGCCAGTTCTTGCTGTGAGATGTTACCCCACTCTTCCAACAAGGCACCTGCAGGTTCACTGACATTTCTGGGGGGGGGGAAATGGCCCTAGCCCTCACCCTCCGATACAACAAGTCCCAGACGTGCTCCATAGGATTGAGATCCGGGCTCTTTGCTGGCCATGGCACATCACTGACATTCCTGTCTTGCAGGAAATCACGCACAGAACGAGCAGTATGGCTGGTGGCATTGTCATGCTGGAGGGTCATGTTAGGATGAGCCTGCAGGAAGGGGTACCACATGAGGAGGATGTCTTCCCTGTAACGCACAGCGTTGAGATTGCCTGCAATGACAACAAGCTCAGTCCGATGATGCTGTGGCACACCGCCCCAGACCATGACGGACCCTCCACCTCCAAATCGATCCTGCTCCAGAGTACAGGCCTCGGTGTAACGCTCATTCCTTCGACGATAAACGTAAATCCGACCATCACCCCTGGTGAGACAAAACCACGACTCGCCAGTGAAGAGCACTTTTTGCCATTCCTGTCTGGTCCAGCGACGGTGGGTTTGTGCCCATAGGCAACATTGTTGCCAGTGATGTCTGCTGCCCATCAGTCTCCCTGTAGCGCTGTCTTAGGCGTCTCACAGTACGGACATTGCAATTTATTGCCCCGGCCACATCTGCAGTCCTCATGCCTCCTTGCAGCATGCCTAAGGCACGTTCACACAGATGAGCAGAGACCCTGGGCATTTTTATTTTGGAGTCAGTAGAAAGGCCTGTTTAGTGTCCTAAGTTTTCATAACTGTGACCTTAATTGCCTACCGTCTGTAAGCGGTTAGTGTCTTAACGACCGTTCCACAGATGCATGTTCATTAATTGTTTACAGTACATTGAACAAGCATGGGAAACAGTGTTTAAACCCATTACAATGAAGATTTGAAGTTATTTGGATTTTTAAGAATTATCTTTGAAAAAGGGACGTTTCTTCTTTTGCTGAGTTTATAAACTATTGGAACCAAGACATAAAAAGAACTGATATTGGCACAAGATGGAGGGAATGTTTGAACATAACTAATGAATTTATTCTTAATGAACCTTTAGTTTATACTGGATTAAGAGTAATGCATAAAATGTATTATACAAGAGACAATTTACAGCACAACGACAGAGTCCTGTGTAAAGTGTAAACCTAATAACGACTAAATAATCCATGCCCCCTGGAAATGCTATAAAGTCCAAATGTTATGGGTGGAGATAGAAAGTTGGCAATCAGAAGTGTTGCAATGTAAATTTACTTGTCTGCATATTTCAATAATTGTCATGAGGGTGCAGTGAGATACCCGACGGGCTGGACGATACTCTTCTCGTCAATTATCTTGGAAAATGTACAATACCAATCAAAAGTTTGGACACCTACTCATTCAAGGGTTTTTCTATATTTTCTACATTGTAAAATAATAGTGAAGACAACTATGAAATAAAATATAGGGAAATGATGTCATAACCAAAAAAAGTGTTAAATCAAAATACATTTTATTTTTGAGTTTGTTCAAAGTAGCCACCCTTTTCCTTGATGACAGCTTTGCACACTCTTGGCATTCTCTCAACCGGCACTGGAGATAGGGGTGAAAATAGGTAGGTCTCTGGGCAGGTGTGATGTCGTTGATGGTTGTGCATCTGCATGTTGTCTTTTGTATGGTTTGAAAAATTATTTTTCAATACACCTGGTAAAAATAAAATTGATTATTAGACATCTTGTACCTATCTGTGGTTGAGGGGTCCAGTCACTGGAACTTGCATGTGAGGATCTGTCATCATCCTCATTGACACCGTCCGGGGAGGCAAAGCCATTTTGGGGAAACTCCTCATCAGTGCCAAGACACTCTGGACAAGCAATAAAGAGGACATGATTGTGGGAATTGATACAGTTTTGCCAATTCATTTAAAGCTGTAATAGGTACCCGACTAAATTCATATAGAAATGTGTTAAATATCTGTCCTTCTCATTGAAAGCAAGCAGTAGATCTGTTCTATATATCTATATATATATATATATATCTATATATATATCTATATCTATATCTATATCTATATATATCTATATATATATATGTGTGCTTTTTCTATTCTTCCCGTTCTTAAGTTTCGCTTTTGCACTTTTGGTTTTATACACCAGCTTCAAACAGCTGACAATACAATATTTTTGGTAATGTAAAAATAGATTTCACAGCGATTTAAATGGTACAATGATTATCTACACTTGTATGTTGTCACTAACTTAAATTAAGCTAACTTTTAGAATTTTGGCAAACAAGAAATGGCGGAGCGATTTCTGCATCTTTAATGTGGACTAGCTGTCTCTTCATAACAGATCACATAGGCAATGTGTTGAACAGTAATTTACCTAGCTATTCTTAAAAGGACTTTAACATTTTACTGTATTTTTGCATTCCCTGAAATGTGCAAAAAACGTGCAACCCAAAAACCTGAATTGCATAACATTACTAGCCAAAAAGCTAATGTTGATAACTGGCTACCTTTTTTAAAAATAAGTCTGCTAAAGTTTGCTAGTTTCAACCTTCAGGCTGATGTGCTGCTGAACTAGCGTGCAGCAAGTTAGCTTACAACGCCAGCGAGCCCAATTGAATTGGCTATCAAAGGTGGAGTAATCGAACCAGACATGCAACGCTCGAGTCCGCTAAAAAATAAAAAATAAACTTCGCATACTAGCTATAGGAGCTAGCGAAATGAGCCTACCTGCAGGCTCCGCAGCGGGTCCAGACGCCTTTTTTAAGTTTGTTACGCTTTCCTGCGGCTCCAAGACCAGCAGCCCATTGTCTCCGCCTAGTGCTGCTGCTGCTGGGGCCTGTCCTACCGCCATCACCGGCTCAATCTCCTCATCTGGCCGCGCAGAAATCGCCGCCGCCCAACTCTCACAAGCCTGTAGTCCGTATGTAGCTTGCTCAGTCTGAACAATTTTGAGCCCACATTCTATGGCCATGCTCATTTTGGACTTTTTTGAAACGGGTTCTTCCATTCTTGAAGTGCTGGAACTGGCTCCAACAAGGATATTCTCCCCGTCCGCCATCTTCAGCTGAAACCGCCGCTGTGGTTAAAAGAACAAATATTCCTCGGTCGACAGCTGGGTATTTAAATGGCGCATGTGACTCGCTCTCCACTCCACCAGTAGTTGCGGCCCGAGCGCCACTTCAGCACGTCAATGACGTCAACCATAAGAACACGTATCATGATTCATGTTTAGCTATGAATATTGATTGATATTATTTGAGCAAATTTCACATTTCAAATTAGCTAAAGCTACTAGCGTTAGCTGGTTAATATTGAAATATTCAATGACACATTGTCGTTCTGGTTCTTGAGACTGCCAGCTGCACAGCGCGACTAAAATAAAGTCGATCTGGAACGCGCAACACCACTGAAGCCTTCAGGGGAGCCAGGCTAGCTAAATAAGTTATTTTCAAAGCTTGCATAATATTGATCAGAATGGATTATATTTAAGCAATAAGGCACGAAAGGCTGTGGTATATGGCTAAGGGATGTTTTTATGCACGACGCATCTCGGAGTGCCTAGACACAGCCCTTAGCCGTGATATTTTGGCCATATACCACAAACCCCTGAGGTGCCTTATTGTTATAAACTGCTACCAAAGTAATTCGAGCAGTAAAAAAAATGTTTTGTCATACCTGGTATACGGTCTGATATCACGGCTGTCAGCCAATCAGCATTCAGGTCTCTAACCATCCAGTTTATAATTAAAATGATAAACATGGTTCGAGCCCTGAATGCTGATTGGCTGTATTGGCTGACAGCCGTGGTATATCAGACCGTATACCACGTGTATGACAAAACATTTATAAAGTATTGCATTGAACGTGTGAATTAAAAACAATCAACTAAAACCATTTGCATCCTGAAACCATACAACTGTCTCTGCCTGGTGTAGACTTATTACATGGCCATGTAACATTTAAACTACTCATTAGTAATTTAACACATTCAGACTGTGGGTCACTCAATTGTTTTGAGCATAGGTTCAGATTAAAGGTCATACGGAGACCTTGACATGCCGAAGGGTGCCTTTTTATGTACCCACACTGTTGTTGAACATTGTCTACTACAGTGGCGACCAATCACTCAGGGCAGGTGGGGCAGAGCCACATTTTTAGCAAAAAATAAAATAACTAACAAAATTGGGTTGCCTGTTTTGCATGTTATTTTGGCATTAATACATTTCACATATCAGTTTGCAAACAATGTAAAAAATATATTATAATAATTGAGTTAATAAAGCCTCCATGGTCTCTTTTTTGCTTTCTTGAGTAAGGCATCTCCAAAATTAAGGGGTTTCAGCCTAGCTCAGTGCATTCTGTGGTGGGGCAGCCAGCGGAAAATACGGAGTGTAGGGGTTGATAATGTTCTCTAGTTGTGCAAAATCTTAGCTAGCAGTCATCATCATGAATTAAGTTGACAATCTACTGGCAAATCTTTTTCAATCCTTGTCATAAGAAGAGAAATAATGAAGAGAAATAGATTAAAGATTATAGATTAAACATATCGGTGCTCATCGGCCATTGGACATGAACATTACACAAAAAGCTGGAAATTGCAAATTCAACAATGAGTGGTTTTGAAGGAATCAGTGGCTAACTGCAGGCATTGCAAAGCAATCAATAGCCTGCTATTCGGTGGAGTGGGTGTGTGGTCCCAATTCTCAGTTTAAGGAAAATTTTTCCAAGTTTAAAATGATAAACATTCAACATTGGCCATGCTGTCAATCCAGCATGATTTCTGTCACGCTCAAAACAACTGTTAACTCAGAACTAGGAAATCTGACTTGAGTGAGTTCAAGACAACTGGGAACTCTGACTGGGAAAATACGCTTTGAACGGTTATCCAACTCGGAATTGTAAGTCGGGAACTCAGGCATCTTTCTAGAGCTACAACCTGAAGATCACTGACATCCTCATGATTCTACCTAGTTTTTTTTCAGAGTTCCCAGTTGTCTTGAAAGCACCATAAATCCAGAGAATGCCAGACTTTGATGACAAAGTTTGATGACAAAATCTGCCCACGAAGGGCCGCCGCGCCACCTTCCTGTTTAAGTGAGCACAGGACAACAAGGTGAGTCCAAAAATGTCTTGTGTGCTGCTGCATAAATTATGTAATATGCCAGGGAGATATGTATACTGTAGTTAAGAAAGTAATACTAAGTGTATGTTGTGTAGTAAGCTGTTAGTATTACTTTCTTAGCTACAGTATAGTACTAACAGCTTACTACACAACATACACTTAGTATTACTTTCTTAGCTACAGTATAGTACTAAGTGTATGTTGTGTAGTAAACTGTTAGTAGCTCATGTGCCTCACCCTAATCATTTGGTCTATTTTCCCCTACTGTTCTGACTTGGTGGTGCACATGTAGCCTATAATGTGTTTTAGAGAAATGTAATCATCAAATATTGTAAGAGCTTTCATTTTCTGCTTATATGCCCCCTTTATTTATGCTACGGTTCCCACTTGGTGTACAGGAAGAACACTAAGAATGGCCCATGTTCGGAATTCTGTCGCTGTACATTTCAAAAGTGCTGAACAAATAGTTATATTGACTATGTCCGTCGTAGCTCGCCCATTAATGTCTTAATCGAAATTACAGATCTTTTATCCGCTTATCATCCCCTTATGCCATAGTTTGTACATCTCAATTGTCAGTAGAAACCACATTTGGTTTCAAGTGGCAGTAAATTAGGCTGAATTAACTGTTTCACTGCCAGACAAGGCTCCGCTGATAGCCAGGTGTAGCAGTGGTAACGGGTTGGGACTGCTGTTGGGACTCAGCTGTTGGGACAGCTTTATGTAGGCCCTAACAGTTTGTGGGCACCGTTATACTACAATTAATGTATTGTTTAGTGTTGTGTTATGTAGTGCCTTTGCTGGGCACGCTTATTGGCTTGACAAACAAGACGAACAGACAAACAGAGAACACCGGTATAAGTACACAGGGGATAATGGGGAAGATGGGCTACACCTGGAGGGGGGTGGAATCAATCACAAAGACAGGTGAAACAGATCAGGGTGTGACAGCTGGAAATAAATGGCTTCACTTCAGTCCAGAAGATTGTTTCAGGTCACTAGCAGTGAAAGTGAAAGTGAATTCATTATGGCAGGCAGACTTTTACGCCGTACCTGTACAACCTTGCAATTGCCAATAAACTATATTGTGGCAAGATCGCTGCCACTCGCAATGGGCACATTAAAAGGTCCGTGTGTGTAAAGTTAATTTGTGTACGGAAAATACATTGAATTGGTTATTTTACATATGTAAGATATATCGACATATCCGTCAAATCTAATAAGTAGTCTGTTTAAAGTAGTTAACATGGAATGAATTATTATATGACTGTGCTCTGCAAATAAATCCTACAAGGCGACACTTCGCCTAGGCACCTCATTCGTAAAAATAGTAAAATCACGGAATAACCAAACGTGCATGACGCACACATTCATAAAAGGAAAACTATCCATTTGACAGTTATTACTAATTGTACAATTATGCTACTCTATTAAACACATGAAAACTACTACATTTGTGAATAAATTAAGGTCATTTGGATTTTAACCTGTGGAAGGCCCCTTGACAGACCCACCTTCTATGCCGACATTCGTTGATTTGGTGCCAGGTATATCTTAATATGGAGGACATGAGTTGTGTGTGCTTGTGGACGTGCAGTTTTACTCATAACTATTACATGCGTTCTGTTAGAAGTAACATTAAATTATTGTTCAGATGAACAACAAAATGCCCATCATCTGAATGTCAAGTAGTTCGTAAAGTCACAGGTGTCACCCTAGAGGCAGTCTCCTTTCAGGGATTCCAACTGATGAGGAACAGGCCACGACTTGAGCGACGTGCCTTGCAGGCACTGAAGAAGGGAAAGGTAATATCTAAATAATACCATAATTTTTTTTCAACCTATTGTGATATTTGATTCAATTCAAATAAGATTGATTTTAAGTCCTTTTTATGAAGAAAAAGGATCCTTGGAGCATTCTGAAACACAAGGAGCATGCTGGAACCAAATATGACCCTCACATTATCCCAGGCATTAGTGACAAACGGCTGGTAGGCTGTCTGTGTATGTACCATACTGTCATGCTTTACATCTAAATAAAAACAATTCAAAAGAGTACTACCAGTTTGTTCGTCATGAGCTGCCCCACTGAAACAGCCACAAAGCTCCTTGACACAAAGTTCCTTGCCTGTCACGACTTCCACCGACGGTGGCTCCTCTGCCGGTTCGGGTGGCGTTCGGCGGTCGTCGTCACCGGCCTACTAGCTGCCACGATCCACCATTTCCTTTCTGTTGATTTTCTTATTGTTTGCACCTGTTCCTCGTTTTGTGTTTGTTAGGGCTATTTAAGCCGGGTTAAGCCCGCCTCCTTTTGTGCGGGCTTGTTTTCTGTTTTGTTGGTGTTGTGTACAGTGGTTGAGTTCATGTCCTATGTTTGGGCTGCTCTTATTGTACCTATTTTTCGCCTGTGTGTTTTGGCGTTGGACTATTACGCACCGCAGTAAAGTCGGTTTTCCGTTCACTCTGCTCTCTGCTCCTGACTCCACACCCACCACTCCTAGCTGTCGTGACATTGCCACTAGACCAGGATAACTTACCTCATTCACTCACCATCTACCCTGAACAATTTGTTCATTTCAGATGATTAATATGTACAGTTTCTATCATTAAAATATTGTCAACCTGAATTGTCTCATCAACAGGCAATTTTAATGTTAATATTTTTTTGAAAGCATATTTTGCCTAGTTAGAAAATGACTATGTTCAAACATCTGAAATACATGGCTTGAAGGGGGCAATGTTGATATGCATTCTACATTTAATCATGAACATTACAATTGCCTCTTGATGAGACAATTCAGGTTGACAATATATGCCACTGACAAATATGGAATAGAAATCCGTTAAATTATGTAAAACGTGCGTTATCTACAGTTTAGTGTAATGTTAGGAAAGTTAACCAAAGTAATTATAAAGTACAACAGTGTTATCGCTAGATACATTTGAGACGAATTATATTATTAATAAACAACACAAAAATGCAGTTTCAGAGCAGCATTCTAACAGTTGAAGCCTAAATGTATATACACTTGGTCATCATACACACCATATCCATGGCTGTAATGTTTTTATTTGTCTAGTTAAGGCTCCCAGCCAAGAACATACACTCGACATCAAACTCTCACATTCATACCATGTTTTTAACATGGTAGAATATTCATTTCTATTCATGGTAGAAATTTCCATAGTAAAATACTGCAATCTTGTGCCAGCTGAGCTCAAATTACTGCTATTTTGTGCCAGCTGAGCTCAAATTTTATACCAGAACTTTGGCTTCTTTAGACTAGTTTATATTCAAACAAGAGTAAAAGCTTTTTTCTGCAAGAAAAATATCAAACAATGTGAATTGTATTTGAAATCAACTGGGTCTTTATTACTGCGATGGTGTGAAATTGTAAATGATCCTGAAATATCAAACCAAAGATCGACCTTGAAATTGAAATGCTGTTTGGATTTTTTTGAGTCCCGACAACAGCTCTCAAGCCTCTTGCATACAAATTTGTCCCCCTCCAAATACTTTGTTCAATTTCATGCCAGTGACAGTGCTCCAGTCTCAAAGTATGAATCGGGTCAGAGACGTATACATGTGATTACCATAAATAGTCTGTGGGTGGGGCGAGGCATTGTCTGTGTGCCATCCGTTAGGCCAGTTTGAAACCTTGATTGTGATCTATGGCCTGTAGAAGCTTGTTTTGGAGCGTCTCCCAACTGCTGTACTTGGGCAGGTCCAATAAGTTGAAGCAGGTGTGTGCAACAGGCAGGTAGTGTTCCCCGCCTCCCGTGGGCTGGATCACCAGCTTCAGGCTTTTCATGCCCAGGATGGGAATGCAGTCACTTCCTGTAAGAAACACTGAAAAGACAATACACATTACCTCAGTGCCAAGGTGTTCAAAACGAAAAGCATACACATTTAATCCGTCAATAGCCACTGCTAGCATGACATAGTGACATGACATAGTCTGAATGCTTTGAAAGGGAGAAACACTTACGGAGAAACTGCTTATTCTTCTCCAAAGAGAGATAGTGGAACACATCCCAGAAGAACTTGATGGTTGGATTTTCAGCACAGTACTCTCCTTTATACTAAGGGCTCTGGTGAAATATTAAAAAAATCCATTACTGTACCACTCCAAGACCAATTGATAGCGTTCAAGCTACCTCTGTGCCTTTAAGCTCTTTCTAGTCATAGTTGATGTTGCTGTTGACCATGGCCTGCAGTTCATTGGGCTGGAACAGCTCCAGGACTTTGTCACCACACACTTTGTGGAAGCCCCTGCACCCCCGTTCTGCCCCTGAACAAGGCAGTTAACCCACTGTTTCTAGGCCGCCATTGAAAATAATAATTGGTTGTTAAATGACTTGCCTAGTTTTATAAAGGTAAAATAAAAATAAATAAAAAAATCCAGTGAAATATTATTTGAAAAGCTTGGCCACTGATCTATTGAAGATGTAGTCCACAAATGCAGAGACAATCAGGCCTGAGAGAAAAACACGAAAAAACATTGAAACAACAGATCAGCAGACACAAACACACACACACACACACAGATTTTATTTTATTTTATTTCACCTATTTAACCAGGTAGGCAAGTTGAGAACAAGTTCTCATTTACAACTGCGACCTGGCCAAGATAAAGCAAAGCAGTTCGACACATACAACACAGAGTTACACATTGGAGTAAACAAACATACAGTCAATAATACATTCCGGCGCCGACAGAGATGGTATTTAGTTTTTTTATGGATTACTTCTTACATTGTTACCCCGAGAAATCTTAAGTTTTATTACATACAACCGGGAGGAACTATTGGATATAAGAGCAACGTCAACTTACCAACATTACGACCAGGAATACGACTTTCCCGAAGCGGATCCTCTGTTTGGTCCACCAACCAGGACAATAGACTGGATCCCAGCCGGCGACTCAAAACAACGGCGGCGCAGGAGAAGGGGGAAACGCGGCGGTCTTCTGGTCAGGCTCCGTAGACGGGCACATCGCACACCTCTCCCGAGTATTCTACTTGCCAACAAGGTAGACGAAATACGAGCAAGAGTTGCCTTCCAGAGAGACAACGGCGACTGCAACGTTCTTTGCTTCACGGAAACAAGGCTCACTCAGGACACGTTATCACAGCCACAAGGTTTCTCCACGCATCGCGCTGACAGAAACAAACATCTATCTGGTAAGAAGAAGGGCGGGTGTGTGTGTCTTATGATTAACGAGTCGTGGTGTGATCATAACAACATACAGGAACTCAAGTCCTTTTGTTCACCTGACATAGAATTCCTTACAATCAAATGCCGACCGCATTATCTACCAAGAGAATTCTCCTCGATTATAATCACATCCGTGTATATCCCCCCTCAAGCTGACACATTGACGGCACTGAAAGAAATCCATTGAGCTCTATGTAAACTGGAAACCACATATCCTGAGGCTGCATTCATTGTGGCTGGGGACTTTAAGGCTTTAAGGCTAATCTGAAAACAAGGCTTCCTACATTTTATCAGCATATCGAATGTGCCACCCGGGCTGGTAAAATCCTGGATCATTGTTATTCTAATTTCCGTGATGCATCCAAGGCTATTCTCCGCCCTCCTTTCGGCAAGTCTGACCATGACTCCATTTTGTTGCTCCCAGCCTACAGACAGAAACTTAAACAGGAAACGCCTGTGCTCAGGTCTGTTCAACGCTGATCAGACCAATATGATTCCACGCTGCAAGATTGCTTCGAGCATGTGGACTGGGATATGTTCCGGATAGCATCAGACAACAACATTGATGTATACGCTGATTCGGTGAGCGAGTTTATTAGCAAGTGCATCGGTGATGTTGTACCCATAGCAACTATTAAAACCTTCCCCAACCAGAAACCGTGGATTGATGGAAGCATTCGCGCAAAACTGAAAGCGCAAACCACTGCTTTTAACCAGGGTAAGGCGACCGGAAACATGACTGAATACAGTGAGGCTATTCCCTCCGCAAGGCAATCAAACAAGCTAAGTGCCCATATAGAGACAAAGTAGAGTCACAATTCAACGGCTCAGACACGAGAGGAATGTGGCAGGGTCTACAGTCAATCACGGACTACAAAAAGAAAAACAGCCCCGTCGCGGACCACGACGTCCTGCTCCCAGACAAACTAAACAACTTATTTGCTCACTTTGAGGAAAATACAGTGCCACCGACACGGCCCGCTACCAAATCCTGCGGGCTCACCTTCACCGCAGCCAACGTGAGTAAAACATTTAAATGTGTTAACCCTCGCAAGGCTGCCGGCCCAGATGGCATCCCTGGCCGTGTCCTCAGACCATGCGCAGACCAGCTGGCTGGTGTGTTTACGGACATATTCAATCAGTCCCTATCCCAGTCTGCTGTTCCCACATGCTTCAAGAGGGCCACCATTGATTCTGTTCCCAAGAAAGCTAAGGTAACTGAGCTAAATGACTATCGCCCCGTAGCACTCACTTCCGTCATCATGAAGTGCTTTGAGAGACTAGTCAAGGATCATATCACCTCCATCCTGCCAGACACCCTGGACCCACTCCAATTTGCCTACCGTCCCAATAGGTCCACAGACAACGCAATCACAATCACACTGCATACTGCCCTAACCCATCTGGACAAGAGGAATACCTATGTAAGAATGCTGTTCATCGACTACAGCTCAGCATTTAACACCATAGTACCCTCCAAGCTCGTCATTAAGCTCGAGACCCTAGGTCTCGACCCAGCCCTGTGCAACTGGGTCCTGGACTTCCTGACGGGCCGGCCCCAGGTGGTGAGGGTAGGAAACAACATCTCCACCCCGCTGATCCTCAACACTGGGGCCCCACAAGGGTGCGTTCTCAGCCCTCTCCTGTACTCCCTGTT
>QNTS01001392.1:338774-350258 GCA_003317085.1 Hucho hucho
AAAAATTGGATGAAATAAATGTATCACTAGCCACTTTAAACGATGCCATTTATATAATGTTTACATATCCTACATTACTCATCTCATATGTATATACTGTACTCTATACCATCTACTGCATCTTGCCTACGCCGGTCAGCCATCGCTCATCCATATATTTATATGTACATACTCGTATTCATTCCTTTAAATTGTGTGTATAAGGTAGTTGTTGTGAATTTGTTAGATTACTTGTTAGATACTACTGCATGGTCGGAACTAGAAGCACAAGCATTTCGCTACACTCGCATTAACATCTGCTAACCATGTGTATGTGACAAATAAAATTTGATTTGATTTTGACATTGTAGCCTGTACATTGAATATATTCACTGATCATGTACTCTTCCTTGGCAAATAAAGGTGCGGTTCAGGTGTGAATCTCTGTGAGACATTCTTTTTCAGTCATAACCAAAACCAGGTGTATCAAACATTATTTGAATGATGCTGTGTCTGGATGTATCTATTACAATTATACACTTCAACAGTGTTTACCACTCCTGCTCCTGGGACATCAATGATTACACATTGTAACTATACAATGAACATGATTTAAGTAAAGCTGATTTGTTATTCATATATACAGAAATACAGCTATGCGTATCTAACTCCCTTCATCTGCATTAATCTGAGGACACAGGATAGGTGTAGTATTCCAATGAGATATTTAATTTCAACCAGTGGAGAATGTGAAACACTTTATTGAAAGTTCATTATCCAGGTGTTATAAATACATAATACATGCATTCTAAATATATAATATTTATATTATAATATTCTATTATAAATACAAGTTCAATCTGTACTTCAATGCACATATGGTGTGCATTATAAAAAAAGAGGAAGAAAGAGGAGGTGGGGAGAGAGGTATAGAAGACAGAAATTACAGTGCTACCCTAATATTCTCTCAGTTTATCACAATTACATAGTGTCTCTTGCGGTGTCTCCTAACCAGCCTTGGGCCCCCAGTTGGCCCGAAGGTTATCTTAAGAGCGGGTGAGGTGGCGATGACGGGACTGGCTTCCTCTCTCACATCAAAACATACCTGCAGACAAGAGACAGATGGATAGAGAGAGAGCATGATTAAGCTTTGTTTTTTTTATTCTAACATGGTCAGTCATCATAATCATCAAGAGGTGAAATGCAAAACTGACCTTGGATCATTAACTCTGGGACTACTACATCTCTGTCTGTATTTCAATGTAAAGCATATCTTTAATAATAATTCCTGTATAGTATAATATCCCTTATAACAAATCATGATAACATTAGATAGATAGCTGTGCATGTGTAGCATGTGACAATAGCAGGATCATATCAAGGATATCGTCACAAATGAATACATAAATACCAATTGAAGCTTGATGATGACTTGATCATTTGAATCAGCTGTGTAGTGCTAAGGAAAAAACCTGCTCTATTCAGAATAGCCTACTCTCTCACTTTGACAGCTGGGCCTGCTATCCTTTCACCCTCCTCCAAAAAATACAAATGTTTGCCATTATCAAGAGTGGCACTGGGGCTAAAACAATATCCTACATAGTGTGGGAAGACTGCACCTAAAAAGGCTGGAGACTCATAACTAATCGAAGAGTATGCATGTATATGTCCTGACCAACAGATGAGGAGTCAGTGGTAGTGTTCACTTGACATTGCAGCACAGCAAAATTCTCAGTAGACAAGGGGCATGGGATGTCAGGAACAATGACCCCATAGTCAGTGTTTCCAGATTCCAGATTGTCCTCCTGATAAAGCAGGTCCTCCACCTGCTGAATCTGGAATGCTCAAAAGAAACAAATCTGTATTAGTGACAATACATTTGGCAGCAACAGGGGCTTGAACGTCCAGTGTTTGTGGTTTAAATCTTAAAATTAGTAGCTGACATCTTAAGGGTTTTTTAATTAATGCATGTGACACAGGTTCCATGTACAACAAGACAGGCAGAGGGGAAGAGACAAAAAGAACACAGAACAGTTTTATTACCTCTGGTTATGGACACTTTTGCCAGCAATAAAGCTTCCATGACCTGTTCCTCAGACAGTGAACATACATCTGTCAATATCTACATTTTCGACCCCTTGATCAGCTCGCACTCTGAAAGTAAAGAAAATAGCTTATTTTTGTAGATATGAAAACAATAACTGAGATATGACCGTTCAATCTAAAGCAGCAGATGTCATTTTCAGGATACGTCAATACAGCACAGAAAGCTTAACACCAGACTGGTCTTGTGGTGTTTCATTAGGTGATGGGAAATATGCAATATGCATACAAAATAATATACTTACCTTCCTTGAAAATCCATCTAAACCGCCAAAGATGAGAATGTTGCATCTTGAAAAAAAGCATTGGAATTAAAAGTGAAATGTTTAACCTGCTTCATTATTTATGTATTACCAGTTGATGAAGAACAACTCCAATTTCATACATAATTGAAAATGTGTCCACGAATAAGTAAGAATAAAAAAGTTTAAATCTTTTTAGATTTGATGGAGACATTATACATCTTAGTACCTTATCAATGTGGACGAGAGACAGGGGAGCAGGAACTGAGTATTTTTGCCGAGCACTGCAACGAAGCTGGATCATTCTGGCAATGATACCTGCACCATCTACACGCTGCAAAGACTCCATAACTCTTCGCCATTGTACACGATGGCCCATTGCTTGGAGACTTCCTTTGACCATTCTGAAGCCTGCATGGGGAATCCTTGCCTTAATGGCCCTGACTTTCTGGTCTAACTCTTCATCTGACATATCAGAATAGCATTCCCTGACAGACATACTGTGTTCTTTCATCCTTCTGTAAAAAAAGCTAACCGTTACACTGTCATGAAATATGACTATATATCGACTATGAAACAAATAGGACATGGCCTGCTTATGAGTTGCCATGAAAGAAAGTTAGATGAATTCAACAGAAAATGGTGAGAACAGGCGTTCGTAGCTAAATGTTTTTGGTTAGCTTGAGAATAATAATTGCATGATTTATCATTCTACGGTATGTATGTAATATAGTAGAATGTTATGAACCGACACTGAATCGTTGGAGCTAACTACTAGCTATGTAGAAGTTGGATGGAAGAATGCCCAGTGCTGCTTATCTGAGATGCCATCATCATACAGTCCTTCGTAGGTGTCCGCTATGACTTCCTTTGTGTTGGAAAGAAAGGGTGAACCGTATTGGTTGTAGCCAAACTGACACAAAAAAAATGGCAAAAAAATGGGAGTTTTGTTTTCAAATCCATTTTTTGTTTTGTAAATATTTTGCGCTCTATATCAAAATATTTGACTTGATTATTTTTTTTTTTACTTTGAAGCCTTGTTTTTGCTTTCAGAACAAATATTTTTGATTGAAAATATAAAAGTTGCTTTTAGAAAAATAATCTTTGATTGAAAATAAAAAAGCTTTGTTTTCGACAAAAAGACATCCATTTGTTGCAAGTTGGGGAGGGGGGCTAATAGCTGAACAATAGACTATTCAACCTTTACTAAAGAATAGTCTAATAGCCGAGGTAGGTGTGTAAAACCCCCATCCTATCACAGACCAGATTTGCTCTAACGACCAAAGGGGAGTTAGAGCACTGATTATGCTTTTGGGTCCCAATGCACTACTGTCTCTAACTGACAATGAATGGGCAATATAAACCAAATAATAAACTGATAATTGTGCACAACTTCAAATTAAACAAGCAGGGAGCAGGTTTTGAAATCTCAACCTTCTTGCCCCGAAGTCCAGCATGCTATCGACTGTGCACCAAAAGCAGAGTCGATAGAGCGTGTCCTCGCGGTAGCTTGCTACTCAATGTAATAAAGTAATGACTTTTCAAATAAGTTACCTTACACGTTATGTTGGCTGACAATCTGTTATCTATGCTGTCCTTACAAACCACATAGCATATCATTACAGCAGTATGTACCGGTATGTTAGCTATCAACGTTAGTAGTTATACATCAAACTTGACAGTATATTAAAGGCTAACTACCCAACGGTTATTGACTTGATTATTCCTGTCATTCTTAGCTTTGTTACGTGGAGCGAAGGGGGGGAACCAAAGAGCGGACTCAGAGAGGAAGCCGGGATGAATGCACCAAAAATGTTTATTTAACAGAAAAAGATGGAGTGCAGAACCGGGGTAGCTCAGATGAGTTGCAAAAAGTGTAGAGTGAGGTTGGAGGTTGAGGTTGAGTAGAACTGGGAAACAGGTCCTGAGTGGAGTCCAAGGTATGGTGGGGAGTGCAATCCAGAGCAAGGTGGTTGGTGGTGATATGTGGAACAGAAGACAGGAGCCAGAGACAGAGCGGTATGAGCAAAGATTACGATCTGGCAGAGTGGAGTTGTCAGGAAAGGTATTTGTAGAGGTCTTGATTACTGGAAGAGTTGCAGCTGGTAGGGAATTGCTCTGACTCCAGCACACCTGTCTCCAACCACACAATTAAAACAGAGAGGGCTAGAGAGAGAGAGAGTACGGGGAAGAACTGCAGGTCAGTGAGACACCGGACGACCAGCAGAGGGCATAGCAGGAGCAGATGTGACAAGCTTAGCTAAATTATATAGATGTTGTGCGTTCTCAATGGACATTCGGGTGCTTTTGTAAATTTGCTCTGGCTATCTACTCTGATTTCAGAGCACTCTCATCTGAGTGTACCAGAGCGCAGAATAATGAATTTACGAGCGCTCAACACCCGTTGAATATGGCCGGTGTCAGTAAATGTTGGAAAAGAAGCGTAATTAAATTGTTTCCAGCAGCACAATCACCAACGCTCTGGTTAACACGAAAACTGCCTAACCAGCTCAGCTAGGGCGAGTAAAATGGTCAGAGTGGTCTCATTTGAGTCTGGACGTAGGTAGCAAGCTAGCCAACGTTAGCTTGGGTGCTTGACAGCCGTTGTAAGGCCAGAAATCTCAAATCAACCCTACTCCTCGGCCCGAACTTCCAGTGTGCGCTCCAAGAGCGAAACAGTCTGAATTTATCCAGGTTTTTTTGTTTTTCATGGAATAGAAACATCATAATATTAATCAAATTAATTACCAGTCAAAAGTTTGGACACAACAACTCATTCCAGGATTTTTCTTTATTTTTACTATTTTCTACATTGTAGAATAATAGTGAAGACATCACAACTATGAAAAAACACATATGGAATCAGATAAGAACAAATTCTTATTTACAAGGACAGCCTACTCCTTCCTCCCCATCGGAGAATTAAACCACGGTCTCCGTCCGGTCCGCACGACACAGGGATTCTTTAGCTAAATAGCCCAGTACTGTACTGCCGACCATCACGTTGTACAGCGCCATATTTTCCGTTCTATCCTAACACAAACCCAGAGGGTTTTTCATTTTTTATGGAATAGAAACACCAAAATATTAATCAAATTAACTAAGCAAGTACCAGTCAAAAATTTGGACACACCTACTCAATCCAGGATTTTTCTATATTTTTACATGAAGGCAGGGTAAAGTGACTAGATATCCGGTTAGATAATAATAATATTAAAATAAACAGAGAAGCATCAGAAAATGATGAGTGTAAAAGTGTGTGAGTGTGCATGTGTGTGTGTAATTACTAATGTGTATGCATGTCTGTGTTGTGTCAGTCTGCGTGTGTGTGTGTTATGTGTGTGTGTGCGTGCCTATGTCGTGAATGTGTGTGGGTTTTGTGTGGGAGTGTCAATGTAGTGTATGAGTGAGTGTGTATATGGTTTGCATATACAGCACATTCGGATGGTATTCAGACCCCTTGACTTTTTCCCCATTTTGTTTACGTTACAGCCTTATTATAAAATGGATCAAATGTATTGTTTTCCTCAATCTACACACAATACCCCATAATGACAAAGTAAAAACATATTTTTTAAACATTTTTGCAAAACCAAGCCATGAGGTCGAAGGAATTGTCTGTAGAGCTCTGAGACAGGATTTTGTCGAGGCACAGATTTGGGGAAGGGTACCAAAACATTTCTACAGCACTGAAGGTCCCCAAGAACACAGTGGCTTCCATCATTCTTAAATGGAAGAAGTTTTGAACCACCAAGACTGTTCCTAGAGCTGGCAGCCCAGCCAAACTGAGCAATCGGTGGAGAAGGGCCTTGGTCAGGGAGATGACCAAGAACCCAATGGTCACTAACAGAGCTCCAGAGCTCCTCTGCTAAGTCTCTGACCTCCTCCCTGTAGGCTAACTCATCGCCGTCGTTGATCAGGCATACCATCATCGTGTTGTAGGGGACTAAGCCCACACCCCTGAGGGGCCCCTGTGTTGAGGGTCAGCGTGGCGGAGGTGTTGTTGGCCAGCAGCAGACCACCCTGCACCACCCCCCACTGCTGGCTTGCCTCTGAAGCTAAGCAGGGTTGGTCCTAGTCAGTCCCTAGATGGGAGACCACATGCTGCTGGAAGTGGTGTTGGAGGGCCAGTTGGAGGAACATTTTCCTCTGGTCTAAAAAACAATATCCCAATGCCCCAGGGAAGTGATTGGGGACATTGCCCTGTGTAAGGGCCGGTCTTTCCGATGGGACAAAAAATGGGCGTCCTGACTCTCTGTGGTCACTAAAGATCCTAATGGCACTTATCGTAAGAGTAGGGGTGTTAACCCCAGTGTCCTGGCTAAATACCCAATCTGGCCTTCATACCAGCATGTCCATAATTATCGCTACTTTCCAATTGGCTCATTCATCCCCCTCTGCTCCTCTGTAACTATTCCCAAGGTCGTTGCTGTAAATGAGAATGTGTTCTCAGTCTACTTACCTGGTAAAATAAGGGTAAGAAAAAAATATATATATATTTATATATATAAAAAAAATACCCTCACCTCCTGGCCTGTCAAGAAGTCCATAATCCAGTTGCAGAGGGAGGGTTTCAGTCCCAGGGTCCCTAACTTGGTGATGAGCTTGGAGGGGACTATGGTGTTGAAAGCTGAGCTGTAGTCTATGAACAGCTATCACAGTTATTTCCCCTCTTGTCAGAGAAGGCAGTGTGAAGTGCAATTGAGATTGCGTCAACCTAGGATTTGTTGGGGTGGTATGCGAATTGGATTGGGTCTACGGTGTCTGGAATGATGGTGTTGATGTTTGTCATGACCAGCCTTTCAAAGCACTTCATGATAACAGACGTGAGTACTACAGGGCGATAGTCAGTTAGGCAGGTTGCCTTGGGAGCTCTTGCAAACAGCGACAATGGTGGTCAGCTTCAAACAAGTTGGGATTACAGACTGGGACAAGTATAGATTTAAAATGTCTGTGAAGACACTTGCCAGCTGATCTGTGCATGCTTTGAGAACGAGCCCTGGTATTCCGTCTGATTGTTAACCTGTTTAAACGTTTTGCTCACATCTGTCACGGAGGGTGAGATTACACAGTCATCTGGAAAACAGAGTACTATGTGCATAGCGTTATCATCCAGCCACGTTTCAGTAAGACATAATATTGCAGCTTTTCAAGTCTCTCTGATAGGAGGCACTCAAACTAAGCTCATCCATTTTATTCTTGAGTGACTGGACATTTGCCAATAGAACGGAGGGGAGCCACATTCGGTTGCCTCAATTTCACCAGGACTCCACCTTGTCTCCTGCATCTACGCCTGGGCTGTTTTGGTAGCCCATAGAACAAAGGAATAGGTTCCGGTATGAACAGTAGAACAGCTGAGTCGGAGTTAAAGTAATCTTTGAAGTCGAAATCGAGGTTAGTGTGTGTGTCAGTCACCAAATCTCAAACCAAATCTCAGCCCAACACCCTATTAAAGAGCGACTGATCCTATAAAGCAACTTCTCGTTTTGAAAAATACGATATCGATATGATCATCGGTTGTCTACCGGCTTTCATCCCCACGCTGGGGTCATCGACACGGCTGATTAGCCATCCTCAGAAGACCACTCTTCCAGAACGAGTACAAATAAACAGACAACTAAGAGGAAGGACATTGTGACATATTGTGGACAATCAGAGACTTACACCCGAGAATGAAGGAGACGGACATCTGAAGAACAAGGCCTCACTAAGCGGAACTTGGCCCACAAAGGCCTGGGTCCAACAGAGATACCCAACGAAGACCTTCAACACATAAATACATGCATTACACTTCTTACTCATAAGAGCGGCAATTCGGGACAAGGCATTTGGGCTAAACTAAGAGTAGTTTACAAATGTATCCAAGTATTGTTTTTCTCTCTTGCTCTCGCTCTCTATATCTCTTTAAATCTCCATCTTGTGTAACACGTGTCATATTGTGTTGGTCCTAGAGGGACCTGTTGTTTCTAATCAATAACCAATTCTGTGTATGTGTATCTTATGTTATCATTTAGCTTGTTAGTCAATAAATAATAAAATCAATTTGTGTGATTATGCGACATTCAGAATGAGACTGATATAAGGAAATTATTATTTGACAACTGGTATGATATCTATATTATTGAGTTAATTCGGGAAATAGTAACTCATTAAATAAACTTTTTCCGTGGTGCCCCAGATTCCTAATGAGTTAATTGTTACATGATTCATTTAAAAATCGGGTAATAATTAAACGTTAGGTAATAATTCGATAAATAGCATGTCATCACATTAATGGTAGTCGTGTCACGACACTTTAGGGGGGGACATGTTTGATGAAATAGCTTACTTTTTGAATCAGGCTACCATCTCCGTTTTTTTATATACTTGGAAATGAATTTTTTGGGGTCTAGAGCCCTGCCACTAATGTAGCCTAAAGTAACTGCCCATAAAAAGAAATGGTTTAATTTATTGTTATTGAGCAAAATAGTTACATTTATCACAATTATTTTTTTGTCAATATCGCCCAGCTCTAGCACCTCCCCAAACAACTACTTATTGTAATTTATCGCTGATTCATTGTTAATGCAAAAAAAGTCAATTTACCTCGATATAAATTTTTGTCCTCATCACCCAGCTCTTATTTTTTACAGTTTTTTGAAAGGGGATAGATCAGCTTTAATATTGCAGATAGATTGTAGTTTCCATCAATGTAATTGTCTGCATCACTTCCAATACCACATATATGTTTAGCAAATACACACACACACACACATACAGTTGAAGTCGGAAGTTTACAAACACCTTAGCCAAATACATTTAAACTCAGTTTTCACAGTTCCTGACATTTAATCCTAGTAAATATTCCCTGTTTTAGGTCAGTTCGGATCACCACTTTATTTTAAGAATGTGAAATGTCAGAATAATAGTAGAGAGAATTATTTATTTAAGCTTTTATTTCTTTCATCACATTCCCAGTGGGTCAGAAGTTTACATACAATCAATTAGTATTTGGTAGCATTGCTTTTAAATTGTTTAGCTTGGGTCAAACGTTTCGGGTAGCATTCCACAAGTTTCCCACAATAAGTTGGGTGAATTTTGGCCCATTCCTCCTGACAGAGCTGGTGTAACTGAGTCAGGTTTGTAGGATCCTTGCTTGCACACACTTTTTCAGTTCTGCCCACAGATTTTCTATGGGATTGAGGTAAGGGAATACCCCCATGAAATGGACAAAAATGAATGGCAACATATTGCCATTGGACGAAACATACACACGATGGAAAAGAGTGCCCAAATGGACGGCAGATCAATAATTTCTTATGGCAAATGGCATATGGCTAATGCCAAATGTAATAACTCAAAATTACTATAGGGGGTGAGCGCGCTCCAACGGGGCAAATCATATTGCATATGTACATGAAGTCAAGACCCAAGGGTCAAATTTGGACATTTCAAAAAAATATATAAAAATACCTACGCCCCCTAAAAAAGTGCTTTCTGGACCGTTTTTCGCGATTCTTTCGATTTTTTTGATGATAACANAGACACCTGTCCACAACCTCAAACAGTCACACTCCAAACTCCACTATGGCCAAGACCAAAGAGCTGTCAAAGGACACCAGAAACAAAATTGTAGACCTGCACCAGGTTGGGAAGACTGAATCTGCAATAGGTAAGCAGCTTGGTTTGAAGAAATCAACTGTGGGAGCAATTATTAGGAAATGGAAGACATACAAGACCACTGATAATCTTCCTCGATCTGGGGCTCCACGCAAGATCTCACCCCGTGGGGTCAAAATGATCACAAGAACGGTGAGCAAAAATCCCAGAACCACACGGGGGGACCTAGTGAATGACCTGCAGAGAGCTGGGACCAAAGTAACAAAGCCTACCATCAGTAACACACTACGCCGCCAGGGACTCAAATCCTGCAGTGCCAGACGTGTCCCCCTGCTTAAGCCAGTACATGTTCAGGCCCGTCTGAAGTTTGCTAGAGAGCATTTGGATGATCCAGATGAGGATTGGGAGAATGTCATATGGTCAGATGAAACCAAAATAGAACTTTTTGGTAAAAACTCAACTCGTCGTGTTTGGAGGACAAAGAATGCTGAGTTGCATCCAAAGAACACCATACCTACTGTGAAGCATGGGGGTGGAAACATCATGCTTTGGGGCTGTTTTTCTGCAAAGGGACCAGGACGACTGATCCGTGTAAAGGAAAGAATGAATGGGGCCATGTATCGTGAGATTTTGAGTGAAAACCTCCTTCCATCAGCAAGGGCATTGAAGATGAAACGTGGCTGGGTCTTTCAGCATGACAATGATCCCAAACACACCGCCCGGGCAACGAAGGAGTGGCTTCGTAAGAAGCATTTCAAGGTCCTGGAGTGGCCTAGCCAGTCTCCAGATCTCAACCCCATAGAAAATCTTTGGAGGGAGTTGAAAGTCCGTGTTGCCCAGCGACAGCCCCAAAACATCACTGCTCTAGAGGAGATCTGCATGGAGGAATGGGCCAAAATACCAGCAACAGTGTGTGAAAACCTTGTGAAGACTTACAGAAAACGTTTGACCTCTGTCATTGCCAACAAAGGGTATATAACAAAGTATTGAGATAAACTTTTGTTATTGACCAAATACTTATTTTCCACCATAATTTGCAAATAAATAAATTAAAAATCCTACAATGTGATTTTCTGGATTTCTTTTTCTCATTTCGTCTGTCATAGTTGAAGTGTACCTATGATGAAAATTACAGGCCTCTCTCATCTTTTTAAGTTGGAGAACTTGCACAATTGGTGGCTGACTAAATACTTTTTTGCCCCACTGTATATCATCATAGGAAGTCGGCTTCCGAACCCAAAAGTCAGTGAGCAATGTCCAAATGGCATTTAAACTGACAAAATGATAAATATCACTATGTTAAGCCCTCAATCATCCTATAGGGTCTATTTGTCATGTTTGATGAGAGAGAAGTTGGGACTCTGTTGTTTTTTTAAAGATTTTGTGAAAAACGTCCAAAATGACCAGGGGTGCCCCCAATTGGATGGCCACAGGTGGGGGGTGCTCCCTAACCAGCCAGGGATACCTTGCACCCTCCTAAAGACATTAATATTTAAAATATGCTCATGGTTACCCATTTCAATTACCAGGTGCACGGTTGTCAATTTGAAATGTCTTACAA
>QNTS01001393.1:33731-64083 GCA_003317085.1 Hucho hucho
TGGTGGTTGTGATGATGGTGGTTGTGATGATGGTGGTTGTGATGATGGTGGTTGTGATGATGGTGGTTGTGATGATGGTGGTAGTGATGATGGTGGTGGTAATGATTGTGGTGGTGGTGGTAGTGTGATGATGGTTGTAGAGATGATGGTGGTGGTAATGATTGTGGTAGAAGTGTGATGAAGGTATATTCTGTTCTCACACATTAAGATAGTAATGTATTCATCCCCCAGAGGCTAAATGTGATTGCACCAGCCAAAACATACATCAACAATAAATACACAATAAAAAGAGACATCCATAGCTCCAGTGAACTGGACATAAGACTGTGTTTTCTCATGTAAATGTAGTGATTGTGGAGGGGCAGGAGAGGGGAATGAGGGTGTATTGTTAGGATGGCGCGGCTCCGATGGGCTTCGCTGAGGGCTTGGCGAGCTGGACCCTTATCAGATGAAGAGCAGGCCTCTGAGGGAAGGGGGGGGGACTAGGAGACTGGGAGAGGAGAGAATAGAACAGCTGGCAGAGTCACGCGTGCAACCCCAAAACACACAGAGCTCAGACGCACTGAGCACGGTGGGAAAGCCCAACGCTAAGAAGTCCACCAACACACATTCTCGTGTTATTATCAGCCACCGAACAGCGAGGCTAAGCACACACACACACCACAATCCCAAAATGACAAGCTCAATCACACACATTAGAGTAGGCACAATCATACACTGACACACACCAGCATCAAGCTCAGCCACCAACCAGCATGCCTCAGTACACACACACATGATTACACACATCAGACGTGTTAATCACATTCACACATACTGTATACACACACACTCACATTCAAAACACACACAGGAAAACACACAGACAGATTTGTTTTTTAAATCAAGCAGTCAATTTTTTTCCAGTCTAAGTGCCAGGGTCTCACACAGAGCAGATCACTAGCCAGACCACGGTTCTATTCGTTTAGGAGTTATTATGGAAAACACCCAGACAGCCAAAAGTGGTGTTATCAGCATTCACCCATTTTCACAGACTGGGATTGTAGAAAACAAGCCTGAATTGCCACTGTTAGACAGATATTGTTTAAAGATCTGTGCCTTGCTCCAGTCTAATCCAGAGTGTTAAGTCTGTGTGTGTATGTATGGGTCCAGTTAGCTGTGTTTGCTCTGGTCTATCTGAGAGTTTCAGGCCACTGACAGGACCGTGATACAGTATCTCCCTATGGCAGTTTCTCCTGGCTTAATTGGGTTTTAGGTCTGGGCTAAAAATTGCATCCTGGCCAGAGTCATTGGTTTTATGTGTGTGTTAGTATAAAATAGCAAAGCTCCACAAGCTATAGGTGGGTCTCTGTACCAATAGGTTTGGGATCTGCTACAGTCCTACTCTATTTTGTCCAGTGTGAATGGCCCAAGACTACCTACTGAAGGAAGAAGAGGGCTACTGTTCTATGTCAATGACAGTACAACTCCTACCTCCCTTCATCATTCATATGTCATCTACACATTGCAGGTGTCAATCCTCATCATCAATAAATTCTTGGTCATTTGTTTTAAAAGTATTTAATACATAGCATTCCATTACACTTATTAACTTATATGCCATATTTCCTGTATAAGAAAATGTAATTCCTGAAACCCAAATGTCAGTGCAGCACAAAACCCCACATACCGATAGATAATCATGATCCTCTCATATATATGGATGTATGCTTAACTCAGGGGAGCGGAATTAGCAGCTGAAACAGTAACACTTCCATGCTTAAGAATAGCCCAGGTCCCTGCCTCTTGCCCTCCCCATTCAGGCCAGGCCTAAAAATACACCAGCAAGCTAATAGCTAATCCCCAGGGCAGGCCACCTTTGTCCCCACACAACCCACCACCAATGTCTCTTTTTGGGCACTGGGTGACAACCACCAGCCTGGATGGGCCTGCTTTAGCCAGCAGGTTGCCAAATCCTAAAGGCTTGTTTCTCCTGGGCAGCAAACAGTGGATTGCTAGGCCCTGATGGATTTCTGAAGGGCGTAAGATTGGTGTTTGTCTTAGTTTTCCCTTCTGTCCGGGATGTGCAAGGAGAGGTATGTTAGCTGTCTCTGGGTAGTGAGAGTGTGGCGTGTGGTGGCTGTCTTACAGCGGGTGGTCTGTGTGAGAGACAAAGCCCCCCGGCTGGCCTGATGGACTGCAGTAGGGAGGGAATGCACTCACCACTGTCACTCTTTGTGTTAGGGAGGGGATTGGTGTCAAATGGGGCTGAGAAGACTTTTGATTTTGGGGGAGAGATTTTAGGGACAGTCCTGGGAGATGTGTGTCCCTAAGGAACAGTGAATTCCTCATCGCAAGGTGGAGAGATTGGGGAGAAGCAGAGGATCGAACAGAGGGGAAGTCAGCATTGATTGTTTGTGTATGGACATTCCACAGTACAAGGTGCAGAGAGGAGGCCACAGCTTGAGACCGAAGAGGTCACCTCTGGGGAATAAGATACTCCATTTATTGGGTTATGGGCTTACATACAGTAGTGAAAATAAAGGATAGGTGGATTGTTTGACAGAGAGAGACAATTTTATATATATATATATATATATATATATATATATATAATATAAGATCTTGTTAGAGGTCTTGTCTGAAAAGAGGAAAGAGCTTCTTGCGTGTGTAATGTAGTTTAAATAACATAGGTTCAATCAGTAAGGTTGGCCTGAATGGATAGCTCACTTTACTTCATTCAGTAAGCATAATATACATGTAACTGCTAAAATGAAGGAAACACCAACTGTGTCTTAAGAGGGCGTTTGGCCACCACAAGCCGCCAGAACAGCTTCAATTTGCCTTGGCATACATTATACAAGTGTCTGGAACTGGAACCATTCTTCCACGAGAAATTCCATAATTTGGTGTTTTGTTGATGGAAAACGCTTTCTCAGGCGCCACTCCAGAATCTCCCATAACTGTTCAATTAGGGTGAGATCTGGTGACTGAGACACACACACACACCCTTTAAACCCCCTTTTCTCCTTTGAGACCCCTCCTTCAAAGTCACAGAGATCTCTTCTTCTAGCCATGGTAGCCAAAATAATGGGCAACTCACCATTATTAAACATGACCCTAAACATGATGGGATTTTAATTGCTTAATTAACTCAGGAACTACACCTGTGTGGAAGCACCTTTCAATATACTTTGTATCACTCATTTACTCAAGTGTTTCCTTTATTTGGGCAGTTGCCTGTAGTTCACATTGCTTCGTCTTCTATGGGCACAGCTAGCCTCACAAAGCCACCTGACCCTGTACATTTACATTAAAACGTTAGGAATGTATATCTGATGTTGACAATGTTCTCATCAACAGCACAGTGTCATGTCACTATTCCTCCTTGACTATCAATTAGCCACATGAGGAATGTCAGTCACCTATTACCCTATGGCCAATGAGGATAGCTGAATAATGCAACTTTACCATGCTTGCTAAATAATCTACCTGTGCAATCACCTTTCTGTCTTCTCGCCAATGGGAATACATATTGTAATGTATTTAAATGACAGCTTATTCTTGTATAAGTGCTACCTGACATCATAGCATCTGGCTCTGAGGATCATCCCTCAGAGATGAGACCACTCCCCAATCTATTTGAATAAATGTTCATACTTGCATTTTGTCTCTGTTGTTCATTCAGTTAAGCCTGCCCTCGATTGAACTGTGTTGCATTGGTGGTAGATGATGATTATTAGAAACTCTTGTAATCCCAGCCCTGGTTCTATCCTGTCCATGATGAAAGATGATGGCCTGGTTCCAACACACACCCTCATCTGTCTCTACACCCTGGGGATGAGCTGGGACACACATAGCACTCACTGTTCACACACACACACCATCCAGTCTTGTAAGGGGCTAGCCTCAGCATTCTGCTCTTGGCCATCAGTTCTTCTTCAGTGTAGTTTGGAAGTTTCCAGAGTTCTAGTTGTATGTACTCTGGTCAAGCTGTGTATTTTATTTTAAGCATCATCAATATTTCTGTAAATCTTGCAGGTTCTTATGGACAGAAACAGAAGGGGGATATTTTAGAATGTATATGCCCGGAAACCATATTTTCAATGTTAACATTCCAGCTATCATGACTCTGAACATTTGTTGAAAATCACAGTAGCCTGTTGCAGATTTCTCTTGCAAGAGAGAAACAATGTGGGCATGCTCTCTGTCAGACATATTTATCTTAAGATAGTAGCCTGCAGGTGAAACCCCAGACTAAGACTGGTCAGAGACATTGTCTGACCTCCTCCAACACCTCGTCATGCTGGATCCCATCTTCACCACTCCTTAAGTACTACTTTAACCCACACACTCCCTTGTTCACAATGCACTCCCTCACCCACACACTCCCTTGTTCACAATGCACTCCCTCACCCACACACAGCACACACACCCTTTTCCACTCTCCTCACATCCGAACATGTACTTCAACCCCCCATCACATATACCCTAGTTCAACTCCCTGAACCTCCCATACATGCACCCTCTCCATCCATCCCTCCCTTACGCCTGCCCATCCCTACAGGGCAGCACAACGCCTCGCACGTTCCTCTGAGGCATCGCCTTACCCCACCCATATCCCAACATGTAGCTACCCCCTCTCTACAGCCTAAACATACCCCTTCTCCCCCATCCTCACCCCCACTGACCCACCCACCCCCCCAGGGCAGCCCCACGCTTCGCACGTTCCTCTCAAACAGGGAGCATGACACTGCCCCCCCCAATCCCCCCCGCATCCTTATATCCCTCCATCTCCCCAGGCCCATCCATCATATTAACCCCCCAGTCTACACCTCAGCCCCATAATAGCAGCCAGAGAAGAAAAGAAAAGGCAAGGAGGAGAAGAATAAGACCGCTACCATGCAGAACAGTGCTAGCCTTAGGACCAGGCCTTTGTTCCATGGCCTGCCTCTCCTCGCCTGGCCTCTCCCCCAAACACACCCTCTCCTGTTGGGGGACAACGGGCTGGGGACGGGGGGTATTGAGAAAGGGATGTGTTGCTCTTTAAAGCAGGCCCCTCGACCCCCTCTATGGCCCCCTGTTCACCAGCAACCTCTCTGTGTTGGGCTGTCAAAGGGGGGTACCCCAGCCCGGCCGTCCCCTCGTCTCCCCTCGCACTCCCTCTGAGGGCCAACAGGGGACAGGGGCCTCTCCACCCAACTGTAGAACTCAGATCACTGGTGCTCAGTGGTGTGGATCAGTGGTCTGCAGGTGAGGAGGGAGGAAGAAAATGAGAGCGAGAAAAACAAGGAGATCAACAGGGAGTGTTTGTGTAAGAGAGAGAGCGCGAGAGGGAGAGTGAGAGAGCGAAAGAGAGAGAGAGACCAGGCAATGGTGAATTTGTGTTCGTTGTTCCCTCAAACTGTACTTCCTAGAGGCAAGTATTTTTTATTTTATTTTTATTTTTTATTTCACCTTTATTTAACCAGGTAGGCCAGTTGAGAACAAGTTCTCATTTACAACTGCGACCTGGCCAAGATAAAGCAAAGCAGTTCGACACATACAACAACACAGAGTTACACATGGAGTGAAACAAACATACAGTCAATAATACAGTAGGAAAAAAAACAAATCTATATACAATGTGTGCAAATGAGGTAGGATAAGGAACATAAGGCAATAAATAGGCCATGGTGGCAAAGTAACTACAGTATAGCAATTTAACACTGGAATGGTAAATGTGCAGTAGATGAATGTGCAAAGTAAAAATACTGGGGTGCAAAGGAGCAAGATAAATAAATGACTATGGTAGGGGATGAGGTAGTTGGTTGGGCTATGTACAGGTGCAGTGATCTGTGAGCTGCTCTGACAGCTGGTGCTTGAAACTAGTGAGGGAGATAAGTGTCTCCAGTTTCAACGATTAACTAGGGTAACGTGTGCGGGTATGTCTTGGTGAAGTAGGAGACAAAGCAACATGTGACAGAGTGACCATCCCCCGCAACTGTGACCTGTCTCCCATCCCAAAGAGAGGAGAGAGAAAGCGAGAGAGAGAGAGTAAGAAAGGAGACAAACAGAAAGGAGAAGAGATTATTATCTCACAGGTGAGAGACAGATCAAACATGCAGTGGGCTTTACCAGCGCCTGAAGGACACACTTCTCAGGTTGATCTAAGAAAACGACCCTAGATGACCTTTCTTTCAGCTATCCAAAGATGAGGGAGAAAGAGAGACAGAGAAAGAAGAGAAATAAGCCTCCTCAACCAATGTGAGAAAGAGAGAGAGAGAGAGAGAGAGAGAGAGTGAGTGAATGGGAAGCATCCCTAACTACCATTAAGTGTAAACAAAGGCAGGTCCTTTTCTGTGTGTGTCTGAGGGTCCAGGCTGCAGGCTGAAGTCTTTCAGCCCAGAGGAAGAGAGGGCCGTCCCACGTTGGTCACGTCCACACCCTCTTCTGATAAAGCAGCCATCAACACCCTTCATACCTGTTAGAGCACTCTGCAGATGACCCTGAAGAGAGAGCGAGAGAGAGGCAGGAATGGAAGCATTGAGAAATGAGTGAGGACGACTAAGGGGAGAGAGAGGCAAAGAAGAATAAAGCGAAAAGAGACTAAGAGTAAAAAAAAAAGAATGATAGAGAGGGAGTGAGATGCTTCCTTGATAGGTGGAAGAACACTAACATACACACGCACAAACACATACACACACAAACACACACAGTAACAGCCCCCTCCCCCCAAGAACATACCATTCCTTAAAGGGATACTTCAGGATTTTGGCAGTAAGACCTTTTATCTATTTTCCCAGAATCAGATGAACTCGTGAATACCATTTGTATGTCTCTGCGTGCAGTTTGAAGGAAGTTGCTAACTGGAGCTAGTGCAATTGCTAACTAGTGTTAGCACAATGCCTGGAAGTCTATGGGTATGTTAGCATATACCTATAGACTTCCAGTCATTGCGCTAATGCTAGTCAACATTGGCTCACGAAACTAACTCTTAACTTTCTTTATACGGGACACAGAGACATAAAAATGGCATCCACTAGTTAATTTGACTCTGGGGAAGTAGATAATGGGCCAAACTCCCAAAGTATCCCTTTAATGGAGCCGTGGTGGACCACATTCCGGGCTCCATTCAGCTCTGTGAACAATAGTGCTGAGACATCAGAAAGCTGGTCTGTGTGTGTGTGTGTATGTGTGTGTGTGTGTGTGTTTGCGTGCTTGTGTCGGGTCCCAGTAAGCACAGATTGTGATTTTCCCAGGTGAACCGTACCATCCGGCAGTTGCTCCTTACAGCCCATTAAAGAGCATTCTGATCCATAAGAAAGCGTTGAGTAGCAGTTATGTTGCTGATGATAATGATGTTTATGTCAGTTCTAATACGCCTTAACACTCCTGTACATTGATTCTCCCCTGTAGAAGTTATAGCCAACATAGCCTTTTTCAGGTCTGTGTCCCATATTACACCCACAGGGCTAAGCGTTGCTAGGCAAAATGCAGCCAGCGGGGGGCTAGTGGAGGGCTAGGGGGTTGGGGCAGGGGACAGGGGTGCACACTCCGCCTCTGATGGTTATAAATGAGCAAAACTGTCAGTGTGTGGGACCCAAGACCATCTGTGTTGCTCTCAGAACCCTCTCATAGCTTCCATAGCCGCCTCCTCAAACCCTCCACACAGGCCAGACAAATACGCTAACACACACACGCACACACACGCGCACACACACATCAAGAAGAAATTGCCAAAAAAATACCTCTACTGGTCAGCGTGGTAATTACATGACAGCACTGGCAGATTCCTTCACTGTCCCTATAAACTGTAGAAGTCACAGACAGAGAAGTATGTAATCTATTGCTTAGTCATTTAAGTTGTAGGGTGAAGAGGATGAGGCCAAAACTTTATCTAGGTTTTCCCCAAAAAATATATATATTTCTCTTGTAGTCAATTTATCAGTTGGCTTGCCACCTAACTCCCTCAGGTAAGAGGAGCAGGAATAGGTAGACTCTTCTCGGGGTGAAGGAGAGGAAAGTCAAATATTTATAGATTTATAAGCAAGGATTAATTTGTCTCTCATGACACTTTGTACGGGCTTGCCTTTTGGCAGCTAACACACACACGATAGATAGTTCCACAACCAATCCATTCCCATTTTATTTTAGTTTACAGTCATCAGATATAAACGTCAACCGGCCCACATAGAGAGAGAGAGAGAGAGAGCAGACAACAGTGAATTTGTGGTCATTGTTCCCTCAAACTGTACTTCCTAGAGGCAAGTTGCTAGGGTACCGAGTGTGGGTATGTCTTGGTGAAGGAGACAAAACAACATGTGACAGAATGACCATCCCCCGCAACTGTGACCTGTCTCCCACCCCAAAGAAACAAATATATTCTAAAAGCTTTCACAAGAGCAAGGAGAAAAAGATCAGGATGAAGAGAGAAGAGAAGAGAGAAGGATTGAAATAGAGGACACAGAGATTGGGAATAAAGAAACATACAGACATTAAAGCCTCCCTTTCTTTATACCACTTCGATTCTTCTATCCAGGAAACAAAGAGGTCATTAAAAAAACAGAGAAAGAGAGAAAGCACAACATCACCCTCAAACCCTGCTGGGGTCAGGGGGACACCACCCAATTAAAACAATACACTCATTATCTTCCTGGTTCTGTATGTGTGTATGTCTCTGTATGTGTTTGTGTGTGTTTGTGTATGCGCACCAGCGTATGTGTGAGTACAGGGTTCCCTGTGGCCATAATGTTCTTCTGAAGATCGATAATGTTCCCAGTCCTATAACACCCCGATTTCCCTGTCCATCCCCTTTTCATCTCTCCTCCTCCCCCTTCTCTCCTCCCCCTCTCTGGCCAGACTGGAGTGGGTTCCCTCCCCCAAACCAAAGAGGTCTTCTTCTTCTTGTCCTCCCTCAGACCAGGAAGACAAAAGGAAAGATAAGGAGATAGAGGAGTGTAAGATCTTCCCCTCAACTCCTTAATCCACAGAAAGAGAGAGGCTCTCCAATGAAAAGGTGACAGATCCACTGATCAGGGACTTAGGACACAACCTCTCCAACCTCTACAATGGACCAGGGGATCTGAGTGGGGTCATCACAGCAGGAACACACACCATATACCATACAACACACACTAATACCACAGATTGGAATATACCGATCCCAAACCACACACACTGTGGAACACACACATACACAGACGCGCACACACACACACATTGGTTTTACTATCCAAGTGGGGACCAAAATATTTATTCCAACTCAAAATCCTATTTTCCCTAAACCCTTACCCTTACCCTAAACCTAACCTTAACCCCTAACCTAACCATAACCCTAACCTTAAAGTTAGATTAAACACACACTGTGAAACACACTTCATACACAGTGTGAAAGGAACGCATACATTCCATAAACACCATGGACCTCCTCTCCTATCCTCTCCTCCTGTCCTCTCTTTTCCTCTCCTCTCTTCTCCTAACCCCGCCTCTCCTCTTCAGTCCTGTCCTGTCCTCTCCCTCTCCTGTCCCTTCCTGTCCCCTTCTGTCCCTTTCCTCTCCTCTCCTGTCCCCTCCTGTCCCCTCCTGTTCTTTTCCTCTCCTATCCTGTCCTCTTCTTCCCTCTCCTCTTGTATTTTCTCCTCTCCTGTCCTCCCTGGCTGTGCACTGCAGGCTAGAGCTAGATGTTTTCTCATGCTAATCAAACACTTTGTCCCTGGATGGATAATCCTGCACTGCCTTTTGTCTGAGCCCCACAGCCCAGCCCTACAAGGTCGACCCTGCCTCACACACACGCACAAAGACCCAAACACAGAACCCCACTCCAGGCCTGCCGTATCCCAGCACACACACATACATACACACCCACATACAGAAGCACACACAAACACACACACTCATTAGTTATTCTCAATTCCACCACTCTGACTGACAGGCCCATGGTTGTTAAAGCTGACTGCACATCCCCCAACACACACACACACACGCAGGTGCACATGCACACACACACACACACACACACACCAACCAAACCCACATAGAGTTACGTTGCACAAATAACCTTTTTACACAAACCAGTTTCTGCAAATCATGGTATAATAGTATATGTCTGCGACTCAGTATGAAACTGTCTCAACAGAGACAAACTACATACTGGGTGGTTCGAGCCCTGAATGCTGATTGGCTGACAGTCGTGGTATATCAGACCAAATACCACGGTTAAAACATTTATATTTGCTGCTCTAATTACGTTGGTAACCAGTTTATAATAGCAATAAGGCACCTCGGGGGTTTGTGATATATGGCCAATATACCATGGCTGCGTCGTGCGTGAGAACAGCCCTTAGCCGTGGTATATTGGCCATATACCACAACTCCTCGGGCCTTATTGCTTAATTAAACTATAGACCAACTTAGAAATAAACCGCCTAAACTACAATTAATCTCTATTATTCTGCAGTGGTCCTCCGTTTCTATTAAAGGAGAGGAGAGGAAGCTCTCATAGGTGTCCACTATGTTCTCAATACAGCTAAATTGCAGATGAATCAAACCCTGGGGAATTTGGGCCTATACATGGTGGAGGACCTTACTACCTTATCACAGTCACTTACAGTGCAGCCTGCAGTCACACCACAGGTTGGGGAAGGAAGAATTAGGTTATGCACATCCACATTGAAAACTACCAAAGAATACCTGTTTCACAGGAAACTGGTGTCCTTCACAATTTGATGTAAGAGAGTTAAGAATGGGTAATAATCAATATTTAGTGTCCACTCACTTTTCTAACGGTCTCTTTCCTTATATCCCTGTGGCATGGTGGGATGAATGTATCCCACTGGGTCATTAGCTAGCTATAGGGAGTAAAGGGACTGGGAGCCAGTATGAGGAGGCAAAGAGAAGGGCTCTGTCATCCTCACTGGGAATCAATGGGACACTGCCAAAGACTTGTCTGTCTGGGGACAAACTGGGACATTTCTGTTACAACTCTCACACACACACGCATATACGCAAACACACTAGTACACGCACACCCACATGCATAAGTGGGCACCATTCCAGAGATCCCACTGCTTCCAGTCTAGTGATCCTCATTCCGTATTCCGCTGGAGGTTTGCCTTGGGAACAGTGGACACTAAGTTGACAGACAGAGTGAGAGAGAGAGAGAGAAAAGGAGAGAGGGAGTGAGTGAGAAAAGGAAAAAGAAAGCAGACAAAAAAATACTTCCCCCTCTCCGCTCCCCTAGCCGTCATTGGTTGATGACACTGGGTCTTTTCTTTCCTTTCTGCTAATTGGCCACCCAGGCATTGACTCCTTCATGGGTTACCCCCAATATGTGAGTCTCTGGCTCCCCTGCAGTACATCACCCCTCTGCCCCTCCCTGGCCATTTTCCCTGTACCTCCACATTTAAATGTCCAAGGATGCCACTGTTGCTATGGCGAGAGACCACAAATGAAAAAAGGAACAGTATACGGAAGTTCGAAGGTTACTACGAATGCAAGGTGCAACCCAAAATGTTTTTCCCCTTATCTGCTGCAGAAGACTACATAAGGTAGCATTCTTATGCTGTTGATGTACTGTTAAAATGCATCTTGTATGGGAAAGCTTTATCTTCAGTGTTTTATGTTTGTCAGTGGAAGTTATGCAGCTTAGCATCACAAGTCATTGAAATCACACACTCTCCTGCATGGTCCGTGCTATCCGGAATCCTTGGGATGTCCATACCCCATTGAAGTTGACGTTTAAAATGGTTAAGTTTAGGGTAAGGGTAGGGGTTAAGGTTAAGGTTAGGGTTAGGGTTTAGTGTAGTGGCGTCCCAAGGATCCCGGATAGCACTGACCTCTCCTGCAGTGTGAGACCTAGGCCTTTAGTCTCTTATTGGTACAGATATAGAATCTAAATTTGATCACCCTGTTGTTGCAGGAAATGTCCTGCACAGCAGGAAATGCAAAATTGTATTTAATAGGGCTAGGGGGCAGTATCCTGAATTTCTGCCTGTCGGACGTGCCCAAAGTAAACTGTCTGTTACTCAGGCCCAGAAGCTCAGGCCCAGGAAATGCAGATAATTGGTAGCATTGGATAGAAAACACTCTGAAATTTCTAAACCTGTTAAAATAATGTCTGTGAGTATAACAGAACTGCTATGGCAGGCGAAAACGCCAGGAAAATCCATCCGGAAACTTTTTTGTTGGAGGTCACAGGCCTTTCCAATGACAGCCTATTGAATATACAAAACAAATAGCTCCCAGATTGCAGTACCTATGGCTTCAACTAGATGTCAACAGTCTTTATACAAGGTTTCAGGCTTGTTTTTTGAAAAACGAACAAGTAAATGTAGCTTATCCAATGTGTGCCTCATTAGGACAGTAGTCTTTTGGCGCACGTGAATGAGGTGCGTCTTCCCTATTGAACATACTATTCTCCATCTTAAATATTATAATTTATTTAGATATTAGAGTACCTGAGAATTAATTAGAAATGTTGTTTGACTTGTTTGGACGAATTTTACCGGTAACTTTCTGGATTCCTTTGTCTGCATGTTGAATGAGTGGATTACTGAAATCAATGGGGCCAACTAAACAGACTTTTTGGGATATAAGGACTTTATTGAACAAAACGACCATTCATTGTGTAGCTGGGACCCTTGGAATTGCAAACAGAGGAAGATCTTCAAAGGTAAGTGATTTATTTTATCGCTATTTGTGAATTTGTTGAGCCTGTGCTGGTTTGAAAAAAATGAAGATGTGGGGCGCTGTCCTCAGACAATCGAATGCTAGGCTTTCACCGTAAAGCCTATTGTAAATCGTACAACGCAGTTCGATTACCAAGATTCTAATCTTTTGAATGATGTATAACACTTGTATTTTAGCGCCCCACTCCCGACACTACCCGGTGAAATGTAAGGCGCCAAATTCAAAATCCAAAAGTTGAATTATTAAACATTCATCAATATACAAGAGTTGCATAGTCATCAAAAGCTCTGATTCTTGGCAATATCACAGCGTCGTCAGATTTCAAAAAGGCTTTAAGGCGAAAGCACATTTGATTGTTTGAGGATAGCCCCTCTCATATTTTATGCATTTGCATAAATCCATAACCAAAGCGGGTCTCATAAAACGCATAAAATCGCTAATATAAAATCCCTTACCTTTCGAAGAACTTCTGCTGAGGGCTTCCCAAGTGTCCAACGAAGACAATCCATGGTTCTTTTGTTAGAAAAAGTCATGTATTATATCCATAAATCTCCGTTTGGTTGGTGCGTTATGATCAGAAAATATAGCGTCCACTCGCCCATTGAACCGTAAAGAGAACTCGTTCAACCTATACCTATAAACTTGTCCAAGAACAATCAAACATCATTGATAATGTATCCTTAGGAACACTTTTATGTATATTTAGTATAATATTTCAACCGGATTATAAACTGGGCGATAGGAAAGGAAAAAACCATAGCGCGCGCAAGGCCATGAACGTGCATCCTCTTCTGTTTACATCTGGTGACCACTTCCTAATTCTTCTTCTATTACCATCCAGAGCAACTAAACAGAATCAAAACACTGTCTAGAGACTGTTGACATCCAGTGGAAGCAATAGGTACTGAAATCTTACTCCCTTATATGGTCATTTTCAATAGGGAGGCGTTCAAAATGAGGCAATGTGTCAAATACACTTTTTCCAGGACAGAAATTCCTCTGGTTTTCGCCTGCCATATCCGTTTTGTTATACTCACAGACAAAATAATAACACTTTTAGAAACTTCAGAGTGTTTCCTATCCAATGGTACTAAATATGTGCATATCCTATTTTCTGGGCCTGAATGGGAGGCATTTTACTTTGGGCACGCCAGGCTCTCCAAAACCGTCACCTCGTGCGCTGCTCCCTAAGTTAAAGGTTAAATAAACATTTAAAAAAATAATGCCCTACATTACACCTGGGAATAAAACACATCAATTTGCTCTACTTGCCATTGGCTCAACCTTACCCCATGGCCATTGGCTCAACTTAGGGAAGAATAGAAGAGGCAAACAATGTGGATGGGTATGGGAGGGTGGGTTGTGTGTGTGGGTGTGTGCGTGCTTGCATGGGTGTGTGTGTGTGTGTGTGTATCTATGTGTCAGTGTGTGTGTGTGTCTATTTGTGTTTGCCTGCGTGCACGCGTGTGCGGTTGCATGCCCACGTGCATTTGTGTGTGTATGTGTGTGTGTGTGCGCTTTGGTGTGTCTTTGTGTGCATGCATGTGAAGGGTGTCAAGTGACCCATAGAAAACACTATCAAACAGCACTGGGACTCTAAAGGGCACACAATAGAATAGCTTGCTCTTTTCTCTGCAACACCGCTGCTGGGGTGAGATAAGGGAATTCCTAAACACGAACAACAGAGCAAAAAGGGAAGCTCTGTCTTTTGGGATATTCAGAGCCCCAATCTGAACCCCCATAGATTATGCATGTGGGTTTTGAAGGGGTGCTGAAATAAAGCAACACTTTGTTGAACAAGTTTCCCTTGTTGCTGTCGATCTCCATTTCCATTGTGAGCTCTGGTCTTATTCAGGTCTATGCAGATGACTTGCAGATTACCATGGCCTGGACTTAGCAGGCCTTTAAAGCATCTAAAGCGCCCCAGATCAGGATGAAGACTATGTAGCAGGCCTCTGTAGCAAGCCAATGTCTAATGCAAAGCTACAGAGATTCATCCACAATCACTGAATGCAATGACTCCCAACACATGCAGCTGATCTGTAAGGTGTACCACCAGATATTGTTCAACCTTATCATTATACTAATTTTGCTATAAGAATTTGAACTTTCAAGCCAATCTCCCACTATTGCCAACAGGTTTTGTGAGCAAAGGAAAATGTATTAAAAGAACAAATCCTTCCAATAGTCCAGCCCCATGATTGTGAATGCTATAGCAGTGTTGGTAATTACTGAGGTGAACGTTTACCACCTCAGGCCAGTTTAGGGTTGGGCAATAGTTTACTCCCTGAAGAAGGCAACGTTTGTGTAAAGACATCATCCATGGAGCATGCAGCATCACAACACTCAACATTCAGCCTGAGGGCTGTGTTACAATCCTCTGCACCCATCAAACGAGGTGAAATATCTCTATGGTCCTGTCTCTGCCAACAACCTGCCATCAGACATCCAGAGAAACCTCCTCTCCTCACCCCTCTGTCTTTACCGCCACAGATCAAAACACAGCCTCCACTGGCATCATCATAAACTATGGGAGTTCAAATGCACATTAAAATGTCTTATTAACGCACTGCACACAGGTTTATTCAAGACCCTTTTAGCTCAGGGTGTGTGTGTGTGTGTGTGTCTGCCTTCTTGCGTGCAAGTATGATGGGTTGGATGACCGGAGAAGCATGGGAAGTGAAGAATGCGGAGTGAGGGAGAGAGATAGAGAGAGATGGAGAGGAGGAGAGAAAAAAGAGAGAAAGATGGTGAGTGAGGAGGAGAGCAGGAGAGAGAGAGATAGAGTGAGAGTTGAAGGTTCAACTATTTCCTTCCCTTCATTCTATCTTTCTTTCTGTTTCTTAGTGTGTCTCCCATTCTCCTTTTCACCTTCCATCTCTCTCTGTCGCGGGGTTTGCTATAGGAGGCAGGCCATAATACTGACACTGAGTACACAGTACAGCCATATAAGATTCAACATTCAGACCATTAAAAGGGGGACTCCCCTGCTAGCCCAGCCCTTATCTCAATGTTAGGAAAACCAGAAGGGGCTTTACTGCATAGCAGGGCTGCAGTATTTGCACAGCGTACAACTTCCTAGTCACTGCGGATTAGTCTAACAATACAACTCCCCACACACAACCCCTCCTTCTGCCACAAACCTCCACCCAAATCACTCTTTCTATGGCCTGTTATAGAGGCCTGAGTATGAATGAGGGGCTCTGTTAGCGCGTCTGAAGATAACACACTCAAACACAAACTCACTGCAAGGGAAATGAACGCAGATGATTGCTTGCCTCTGGTTGGCTGATTGGATAACTGACTAGAACTGGTTTTTACACTTGTCGAGCTGAGCTATGATGTGAGAAAAAGAGAAAGATAGGCCTGATGCTCTGTGATTAAGAGGCTGGAGTCTTGAGAGTAGAGTTGAGAGAGAGACTGGCCATATGTGACTCGTTTCAGGAAACTAGGCGTATGTCGCGCATCTACTTCACAGGAGAGACATTTGAACGTAAACCTTTTTTTAAATCAAAATGTGTTTTTTGGCAGAAATGCCTTCTGGAACATATTAACTTTCATGTGCCTTAATAATAAACTTGTATGCCATCTGTAAATACGAATATAATTGTTAAATTACGAGCCTAGTTGGTTTAGCCACAGAAAAAGGGAGCAACCTTCCCCCAAGCCATGATTGGCTGAGACAATGAGTGGGCTTGACATGCCGAGAGATTAGTTCGGATTGGTCTGCCATGTAGCAAGTTTCTGTCAGTCATGACTGTCCTGTGAGGATTCGAATAGGTCAGATTAGCGTGGCAATGGATGACTGTAACCAGACTTTCTCTCACCCACAGAAGAGGGGAGGAAGGAACTGGGCCTGTTTGACAGCCTACACCCTGTCGTAAATTAAAGGAGAGGAGATCCAGAGAGCTCCCTCTCCAAAATCCAAAAAGGAATGTGCTATGTCTACATAGACAGTCTTCCCGCCAAAACTCTAACACGTCCTAAAAGTGAATACCTGAACAGTATTTCTATGTATGTGATGTAAAGAATAATCATGTCATATGGAGTTGTTATTTTGTGATGTCATTAACTTCTTAGGGAGCGGTTCCCGAGGTGACGGTTTTGGAGAGTCTGGCATGCCCAAAGTAAAATGTCTCCCACTCAGGCCCAGAAAATAGGATATGTACATAATTAGTACTATTGGATAGGAAACACTCTGAAGTTTCTAAAAGTGTTAACATAATGTCTGTGAGGGTTACAGAACAGAAATAGCAGGCGAAAACCTGAGAAAAATCTATCCAGAATTACTGTTTTTTGTCACATTGGCTCTGTTTGACAGTCTCCCTATTGAGTTCTATGGCAAGCAGCTCCAAGATTTCAGTACCTATGGCTTCCACTAGATGTCAACAGTCTATATATAAAGCCTCAGAGAGATTGGAGGAAGCAGGAAGAATAGGTACAGGAAATGGCCAAGGTAGCTCAGATGTCAACAAGTTTTCTCGTGCGCGAGTCTGGTTGCGCGCCCCACTTTATTTTATTTATATAACATTTAGGTGACCATCCGAGTGAAATATTATCGCTCATATTCATAAAAGGATAGCTAAGGATGCATTTTAACTGGTATTTGATTTGTTTAGGAAAAGTTTATAGGTATATTTGAACGCGTTCACGTTTCAATGGGCGATTCGACGTTGGATTTTCTGAACATAACGCACCAACCAAACTGAGATTTATGGATATAATAAATTACTTTTTCTAACAAAAGAACCATGGATTGTCTTCGTTGGACACTTGGGAAGCCCTCAGCAGAAGTTCTTCAAAAGGTAAGGGATTTGTTTTCGCTGTGAAATGTGTTTTGTGTGAACCGCGATGGTTTATGAATTTATGGTAATAGGGTGCTAGCGCACCACCACTCCCTAAGAGGTCAAACAACCGCTCTCGTGGTGCCCCAAATTCCTAATGAGTTCATTGTTATAGGATTCATTTAATCTGGTAACAATTAAGCATAGTTAGTTGATTCGATACATAACAGTCATCAGATTAAAGTAAAGTCACGACATCTATAATATGAGATGGTCGGTATGTGTAGGTAATGCTCTCTAACGCAGCTTTTTTGAAAGATGTCACGTAGTGAACTGCAAAGTGTTGCTCTCCACTTTCTGGAGGACCGAGTTTTGAAATTAGTGGAATTAGAGTGTGATAGCTAAGGAGACAGCGAAAATTCTGCCGTTTGATTGCAAATATGCAGACAAAGTCGAAAAGGTCACACACAGAAGGCTGTTGTAAAACACTTGTCTATGGATTACATCTTCAAACAAAGGGCAACCATGGCATCCATGACAGACAGAGAGAAGCGTCCATCCATGTATACGGTAAGAGAGTCTTGCTAGCTACATTTTCAGATATTACACATTTATAATTTTGTCAGAAAGTTGTTTTCATTCATTATGGTTCATTGTTTAGCTAGCTAGCTACATGTCTTAACAAAAGACTCCACTATGCAAATAACTATTTCAATAGAATGTTTATGATGTCACTGCAACAACCTTCGATAGATGTAGCTGGTAAATTCACTCTGACTATCTACTCCAATTTCAGAGCACTCTCGTCTGAGTGTGCCAGAGTGCAGAATAACTGACAAACCGTTGAATATGGCCAGTGTCAAAAAAGCGTACCTAAAATGATGCTAGCAGCACAGTTACAGTCACCAACACTCTGGATGACATAAAACCAGCCTAACCAGCTCTGCTAGGGTGAGTAAAATGGTCAGAAGTGAGCTGTAGCTAGCAAGCTAGCCAACATTAGCCAGTTAGCTTGGGTGCTTGACTGCTGTTGTTAGGTCCGAACGCTTGGATGAACCCTACTTTTCGTCCAGAGCGTCCAGTGTGCGCTCTGAAGCTTTGAGAGCGAAACGCTCTGAATTTACAAACGGCAAATCTGACAACGCTCTGAGTTTACAAATGCTCTGAGCACACTAAAATGTAAGAACACACCCGTAGTAAAAACTAGCTTTTAGTCTAGAAATCTTTGGTTGTTGAGTACATAGCCTCACATGTGAATCCTTAAAGAGATGGGTGGGGCTAAAGCTTAAAAGGGTGTGAACGATGCTGAATGGGTGTAGACAAAGAGCTCTCCAGTAGGTACCAAAATATTCAAGGGCCTTTTTATCAAAGGTGAGGAAAGTTTATCAACTTTCAAAACAGAATTACTTACCCAATGTTCCACAACTGTAATGTATGATATACAATTTTCTAGCTCTGAGTCTCTACTTTAATCCAGTGTAAAAAACACAGTCTTCAAATTTTGCTACATAAGACAGAATCGAGCCTGTCTGTCACATTTAACCATGACAACCTGACAGAATTCAACAGTCTGAATGACACAGAGTACAGACAGATTGATGGGGGAGGGGCCAAGTCAAGCTACTACAAAACAGATGGGGTGAAAAAACAGTTGAATGACAATGGCCAAATGACCTCTGACTTGAATGGCAATGAGTGATAGGAGAAAAAGAGAATAAGAGTTAACCCAAATATAAGGAGGCAATTAGACATGCCAGTGTTTTATGACTGGTGTTTCAAGGCGGTTTGAGTGAAGGAGGGTGAGACAGAGGTCATTTATGGGGTAGAAACTTTATCAGTAGAATGAGGGTCCAGAGAAGCACTGAGTGAATTCCTTAAATTCATGTAAAATGCCCCTCTAATCACGTAGAAGAAAAAAAAACACACCCCTTATGAAATACTTCACAATGTTAGCAAAAAGTAATTAACTCATTAATTTAAGTCATTCATGTAAATGTTAATGTGTCATCATCACGTTGATTATGAGGTTTACTCTCTGAAAGGATGGATAAACTATTGTGATTTAGTGGTAAGTAGTGAGTGACAGGTATTCTGTTAAACTCCTTCAATATACAGTTCATTTGGAAAGTATTCAGACCCCTTGACCTTTTCCACATTTTGTTAAGTTACAGCCTTATTCTAAAAGTGATTCAATTGTTTTTTTTCCCTCATTAATCTACACACAATACCCCATAATGACAAAGCAAAAACTGAAATATTGCATTTAAATAAGTATTCAGACCCTCTACTCATTACTTTGTTGAAGTACCTTTGGCAGTGATTACAGCCTCGAGGCTTCTTGGGTATGACACTACAGGTTAGCCACACCTGTATTTGGGGAGTTTCTCCCATTCTTCTCTGCAGATCCACTCAAGCTCTGTCAGGATGGATGGGTAGTGTCGCTGCACAGCTATTTTCAGGGCTCTCCAGAGATGTTCAATCGGGTTCAAGTCTGGGCTCTGGCTGGGCCACTCAAGGGCATTCAGAGACTTGTCCTGAAGCCACTCCTGCGTTGTCTTGGCTGTGTGCTTAGGGTCATTGTCCTGTCGGAAGGTGAACCTTCGCCCCAGTCTGAGGTCCTGAGCACTCTGGAGCAGGTCATCAAGGATCTCTCTGTACTTTTCTCCGTTCATTTTTCACTCAATCCTGACTATCCCCACAGCATGATGCTGCCATCACCATGCTTCACCGTAGGGATGGTGCCAGGTTTCCTCCAGATGTGATGCTTGGCATCCAGGCCAAAGAGTTCAATCTTGGTTTCATCAGACCAGAGAATCTTGTTTCTCATGGTCGGAGAGTCCTTCAGGTGCCTTTTGGCAAACTCCAAGCGGGTTGTCATGTGGCTTTTACTGAGGAGTGGCTTCCGTTTGGCCAATCTACCATAAAGGCCTGATTGGTGGAGTGCTGCAGAGAAGGTTGTCCTTCTGGAAGGTTCTCCCATCTCCACAGAGGATCTCTGGAGCTCTGTCAGAGTGACCATCAGGTTCTTTGTCACCTCCTTGACCAAGGCCCTTCTCCCCCGATTGCTCAGTTTGGCCGGGCGGCCAGCTCTAGGAAGAGTCTTGGTGGCTCCAAACTTCTTCCAATTAAGAATGATGGACGCTACTGTGTTCTTGGGGACCTTCAATGCTGCAGAAAGGTTTTGGTAACCTTCCCCAGATCTGTGCCTCGACACAATCCAGTCTCTGAGTTCTACGGACAATTCCTTCAACCTCATGGCTTGGTTTTTGCTCTGGTATGCACTGTCAACTGTGGGACCTTATATAGACAGGTGTGTGCCTTTCCAAGTCATGTCCAATCAATTGAAATTACCACAGGTGGACCCCAATCAAGTTGTAGAAACATCTCAAGGATGATCAATGGAAACAGGATGCACCTGAGCTATGAATACTTATGTAAATAACGTATTTCTGTTTTTAATTTTAAATACATTTGTAAAAATTTAAAAAAAAATGTTTTTTGCTTTGTCATTATGGGGTATTGTGTGTAGATTGATGAGGGAAGAAAATAATTTAATTTTAGAATAAGGCTGTAACGTAACAAAATGTGGTCAAGGGGTTTGAATTCTTTTTGAATGCGCTGTACTTCCAGAGGGTTTCAACCTATCCAAAAGGATTGTTGTTCTTTGCAATTTTTTTATACAAGTTTGTCAATATTCCCTAACTATTGATCTGACATTAGCACAAAATGGCAACCTACTGCAGAAAACAAATGAAATTCACACACTCTGTTCTTAATTTCACTGACATGCAGATCATCACCTGGCTGAGGAGAACTGTGACTGCAGTGTCATCAGCAAAGAACCCCCCCCCCCATCAACCACCAGCCAGGGAGGGGTGACTGTGGCCTGTGTTCAATGTAAACACGCATGGGCATTCAGAGCCTCCAAAACTACCCTATTAGGCTGGATGGAGGGCTGTGGAAGGTGGGGGGAGTAGGGAAGGTTAATTGAAGGGGAGAGGTGCCAAAGGGGGGAGGTTGGGTTTGGAGGGGAGTGGTAAAGGGGGAGTGTTTTTAGGGATGGAGGTAACGAGGCAGCAGCAGGAATGTTTAATTAACTGTTAGAAGGGGCTCTGGGTGCTCCTACTCTAAATGACCCTACTGCTGAATGGAAGGATTAACTAGCACCACGGCTGGGCCTGTGGCTAGAGCAGGCTCATTACTGCAGAAATGAGAGGAGAGAAAGAGGGAGAGGGAGGGGGGAGAGACAAGGAAAAGAGAGGGGGATGACTGATTTATTTTAATGAAGATAGAGAGAGAGAGAGAGAGAGAGAGAGAGAGAGAGATGGGAGCTGGCATGGCTTGAACCGAAAGATTACAGATACTCAATGAAAGCAGGACACACATTCCATAGGGGCTCACACACTCCACCCAGTGCCCTGGCCATGTCCGCATTACAGCCATGGCCAAGCTGACTGTGGTCAGTGTCAACAGCCAAGACAGAGGATTCACAGAGGATTCACAGGGTGCAGTTTGCTCAACCTGCTGGCTGGGCTTGTTGACCTTGTTGATTCATGGAGCAAATACACACAACCACTTCCTTAATATGTTGGGAGGAGTGTATAGTGTTTAAATGCAAGTGCAACACATGATGTTTGATTGTTCTTGGACAAGTGTATAGGTATAGGTTGAATGCGTTCTCTTCACGGTTCAATGGGCGAGTGGACGCTGTATTATATGAACATAATGCGCCAACCAAACTGAGATTTATGGATATAATAAATGACTTTTTCTAACAAAAGAACCATTGGATGTCTTCGTTGGACACTTGGGAAGCCCTCAGCAGAAGTTCTTCAAAAGGTAAGGGATTTGTTTTCGCTGTGAAATGTGTTTTTTGTGAACCGCGATGGTTTATGAATTTATACTAATGGCAAAATATTGGAGATGCTACCCTCAAACAATCAAATGTTGTGCTTTCGCCGTAAAGCCTTTTTGAAATCTGACAACGCTGTGATATTGCCAAGAAGAAGAGCTTTTGATGACTATGCAACACTTGTATATTGATGAATGTTTAATAATTCAACTTTTGGATTTTGAATTTGGCGCCTTGCAAGCGCCCCACCACTCCCTAAGTAGTTAATGACCAAATTGGACTCTCAAGGGAACAATCTCTAAAGTTGTTGGAACGTTTGTTGTTAGCTGGTTATGTACAGAAAAGTTTAATGCAAATATCAATAAACCAATATTTGCTCCTCCTGTCAGATGTACAGTTGAAGTCGGAAGTTTACATACACCTTAGCCAAATACATTTAAACTTTCACAATTCCTGACATTTAATCCTAGTAAAAATTCCCTGTCTTAGTTCAGTTAGGATCAACACTTTATTTTAAGAATATGAAATGTCAGAATTATATTAGAGTAAATGATTTATTTCCGCTTTTATTTCTTTCATCACATTCCCAGTGGGTCAGAAGTTTACATACACTCAATTAGTATTTGGTAGCATTGCCTGTAAATTGTTTAACTTCTCAGGGAGCAGCTCCTGAGGTGACGGTTTTGGAGAGCCTGGCGTGCCCAAAGTAAAATGCCTCACATTCAGGCCCAGAAAATAGGATATGCATATATTTAGTACCATTGGATAGGAAACACTCTGAATTTTCCAAAACTGTTAACCATTTGTCTGTGAGTGAAACAGAACGGATATGGCAGGCAAAACCCCGAGGAATTTCTGTCCTGGAAAAAGTGANCCCGAGAAGTCGCGCAGTGTCTTATTTACCGTCTTTAGAGCTCAGTTTATATTCCGGTTGATTTATAATAGTAAATATACGTAAAAGTGTTCCTAAGGATACATTTAAAACTATGTTTGAATGTTCTTGGACAAGTTTATAGGTATAAGATGAACGAGTTCGCGTCACGTTTCAATGGACTAGTGGAGGCTGTCGTTTCTGACTATGACGCGCGAACCAAATGGAGATTTATGGATATAATACATGACTTTTTCTAACAAAAGAACCATGGATTGTCTTCGTTGGACACTTAGGATGACCTCAGCAGAAGTTCTTCAACAGGTAATTGATTTGTTTTCGCTGTGAAATGTGTTATGTGTGTGCCACGCTGGCTAATGAATTCATGGCTATGAGAAAGTATGTGAGGTGCTGTCCTCAAACAATCAAATGTAGAGCTTTCGCCGTAAAGCCTTTTTGAAATCTGACAACGCTGTGATATTGCCAAGAAACAGAGCTTTTGATGAGTATGAAACACTTGTATATTGGTAGATGTTTAATAATTCAACTTTGGGATTTTGAATTTGGCGCTTTACATTTTACCTGGTGGTGTCGGGAGTGGGTCGCCAGCGACCCACCGCTCCCTGTCTAGTTAACTTGGGTCAAACGTTTCGGGTAGCCTTCCACAACCTTCCCACAATAAGTTGGGTGAATTTTGGCCGTTTCCTCCTGACAGAGCTGGTGTAAATGAGTCAGGTTTGTAGGCCTCCTTGCTCTCACACGCTTTTTCAGTTCTGCCCACATATTTTCTATGACATTGAGGTCCGTGCTTTCTGATGACCAAGCCTTAACTTCCTGACTGATATCTTGAAATGTTGCTTCAATATATCCACATAATTTTTTTCCCTTATGATGCCATCTATTTTGTGAAGTATACCAGTCCCTCCTGCAGCAAAGCACCCCCACAACATGATGCTTCCACCCCCGTGCTTCATGGTTGGAATGGTGCTCGTCGGCTTACAAGCCTCCCCCTTTTTCCTCCAAACATAACGATGGTCATCATTGCCAAACAGTTAAATTTTTGTTTCATCAGACCAGAGGACATTTCTCCAAAAAGTATGATCTTTGTCCCCATGTACAGTTGCAAACTGTAGTCTGGCTTTTTTATGGCGGTTTTGGAGCAGTGGCTTCTTCCTTGCTGAGCGGCCTTTCAGGTTATGTCGTTTTACTATGGATATAGATACTTTTGTACCTGTTTCCTCCAGCATCTTCACAAGGTCCTTTGCTGTTGTTCTGGGATTGATTTGCACGTTTCGCACCAAAGTACGTTAATCTCTAGGAGACAGAAGACATCTCCTTCCTGAGCGGTATGACGGCTGCGTGGTCCCATGGTGTTTATATTTACGTAACGTGGTACCTTCAGGCGTTTAGAAATTGGTCCCAAGGAGGAACCAGAATTGTGGAGGTCTACAATTTTTTTTCTGAGGTCTTGGCTGATTTCTTTTGATTTTCCCATGATGTCAAGCACAACAGGTACACCTCCAATTGACTCAAATTATGTCAATTAGCCTATCAGTTGCTTCTAAAGCTATGACATAATTTTCTGTAATTTTCCAAGCTGTTTAAAGGCACAGTCAACTTAGTGTATGTAAACTTCTGAACCACTGGAATTGTGATACAGTGAATTATAAGAGAAATAATCTGTCTGTAAACAATTGTCATGCACTAAGTAGATGTCCTAACTGACTTGCCAAAACTATAGTTCGTTAATAAGAAATTTGTGGAGTGGTTTTTGTTTTAATGACTCCAACCTAAGTGTATGTAAACTTCCAATTTCAACGGTACATCCAGAGGTACATGCCAACCTATAAACTGCCCTTATCTACAGTACCAGTCAAAAGTTTGGACACACCTACTCATCCCAGGGTTTTTCTTTATTTGTACTATTTTCTACATTGTAGAACAAAAGTGAAGACAAAAAAACTATGAAATAACACATGTGAAATCATGTAGTAACCAAAAAAGTATTAAACAAATCAAAATATATTTTATTTTTGAGATTCTTCAAAGTAGTCACCCTATGCCTTTGCTTTGCACACTCTTGGCATTCTCTCAACAAGCTTCATGAGGTACTCACCTGGAATGCATTTCAATTAACAGGTGTGCCTTGTTAAAAGTTAATTTGTGTAATTCCTTTCCTTCTTAATACAATTAAGTCAATCAGTTGTGTTGTGACAAGGTAGGGGTGGTATACAGAAGTGCATATTATGTCAAGAATAGCTAAAATAAGCAAAGAGAAACGACAGTCCCATCATTATTTCAAGACATGAAGGTCAGTCAATCCGGAAAATGTCAAGAACTTTGACCGTTTCTTCAAGTGGAGTCGCAAAAACCGTCAAGCATTATGATGAAACTGGCTCTCATGAGGACCGCCACAGGAAGGGAAGATCCAGAGTTACCTCTGCTGCAGGGGATAAGTTCATTCTAATTTCAGCCTAAATAAATAATTCACTGAGTTCAAGTAACAGTCACATCTCAACATCAACTGTTCAGAGGAGACTGCATGAATCAGGCCTTCATGGTCACATTGCTGCAAAGAAGCCACTACTAAAGCACACCAATAAGAAGAAGAGACTTGTGGGTCACTACTTCACAGGAGAGCCATTTGAACCTAAACTTTTTTTTTTTTATCAAAATGCCATCTGTAAATTGTTAAATTACGAGCCTAGTTGGTTAAGCCACAAAAAAAGTCAGCAACCTTTCCACTAGTCATGATTGGCTGAGATAATGAGTGGGCTGAAAATGCCGAGAGAGGAGTTCAGATTGGTCTGCCATATTGAAGGCTTCTGTCTATTTGAGCTGGTCAGTCTGTGTTGGTAATCTTGTTGAATGCGGCTTTTTTTAAATGTATTGTGTAGTGGAGCTGCATACGTGTTGATCTCCACTTTCTGGAGTGTCGAGTTTTGAAATCAGTGGAATTAGAGTATGATAACTAAAGATATGGAGAAAACACCTGTCTCCGGATTACATCTTCAAACTAAGGGCAACCATGTCATGGCATCCATGACAGGGAGACGTGTCCATCATGCATGATGATGTATATGGGTAAGATAGCCTCTTAAGCATCATTAAGGAGCGCTGGGGCGCTAGCGCCCCGTTCCCGACACTACCCGGTGAAATGTAAGGTGCCAAATTCAAAATCCAAAAGTTGAATTATTAAACATTCATCAATATACAAGTGTTGCATGGTCATCCTGCTTCTTGGCAATATCACAGCGTTGTCAGATTTCAAAAAGGCTTTACGGCGAAAGCACAACATTTCATTGTTTGAGGGTAGCACCTCCAATATTTTAACCAATAGCATAAATTCATAAACCATCACGGTTCACACAAAACACATTTCACAGCGAAAACAAATCCCTTATCTTTCGAAGAACTTCTGCTGAGGGCTTCCCAAGTGTCCAACGAAGACATCCGATGGTTCTTTTGTTAGAAAAAGTCATTTATTATATCCATAAATCTCCGTTTGGTTGGCACGTTATGTTCAGAAAATCCAACGTCGAATCGCCCATTGAAACGTGAAGAGAACGCGTTCAAATATACCTATAAACTTTTCCTAAACAAATCAAATACCAGTTAAAATGCATCCTTAGCTATCCTTTTATGAATATTAGCGATAATATTTCACTCGGATGGTCACCTAAACGTTATATAAGTAAAATAAAGTGGGGTGCACAGCCAGACTCGCGCCCGAGAAAACTTGTTGACAACTGAGCTACCTTGGCCATTTCCTGTACCTTTTCGTTCTGTTAACTCCAATCTCTCTGAGTCTTTGTATATAGACTGTTGACATCTAGTGGAAGCCATAGGTACTGCAGTCTCAGTCCTGGTTACAATTGGATTCAATGGGGAGTGTGTCAAACAGAGCAAAACGTCACCAGAAACTGATTTCCGGATGGATTTTTCTCGGGTTTTTGCCTGCTAAATGAGTTCTGTTATACTCACAGACATTATGTTAACACTTCTAGAAACCTCAGAGTGTTCCCTATCCAATAGTACTAATTATGTGCATATCCTATTTTCTGAGCCTGAGTGGCAGGCATTTTGCTTTGGGCACGCCAGACTCTCCAAAACCGTCACCTCACCTGCCGCTCCCTAAGAAGTTAACACAGGTACACGTTTCACAGCTAGAATGATGTCACTGGAATAGAAGCTGCAACTCTGGTCTCATTCACATATCCACACTTGACTGCATCCCTACGGGAACACATCGCTATGGGAACACATCCCTACGGGAACACATCGCTATGGGAATGTGTGTGTGTGTGTGTGTGCATGCATGTGTGTGTACGTGAATCGGTGCATGTGTGCGCTTGTGTGTGTGTGTGTACTCGTGGATAACTCTGTGTATGCCCTCTCACAAGTGTGTGTATGCGTTGGAGGGACGCTGTTTGGGATTTAGCTCCAAATGAGTGGAGTGCTGGTGCATTAATGAGTAACATGCAGCCCTCATCTCCAACAATACCCACTCTCCCCACCCTCCCACCCCTCACCCATGTAAAAACACCCACTCCCATCTCTCTCTCTCTCTCTCTCTCTCTCTCTCTCTCTCGCTCTCTCTCTCTTCTGACATTTCCAGGCTCAGTTCTTTGTCAGAAGAGGAACCTCTTCATTTGGAGTGTGAGACAATGCGGCAGGCCTTGTGTCTTTGTGCTTCTGACGTCATGCCGAGCCACAATATGGCCCCGTCAGGGAACAATGAGGACACACAATGGCCATTACCTATGGGGCTGAGCAGTAGGGCCTCGGGGACAGGGCCCGGGTGGACAGTTTACAGACTGCTGGGTGTCTTGGGCCACATTGGGAGAGGAGAGAGGGATGGAGAGAGGAGAAGAGAGATATGGAGGGAGGGAGGGAGGTAAAGAAAGTTGAGAGTCAAAGAGAAAATTCTAATGATGCAAAAATGCTGGAGTGGGGGAGAGAGAGAGCGAGACAGATGGGTGACGGATGGAACACTGGAACCTTTGCCAGAGGGAGATCTTAGGATAGATCTCCCTGGGGGGACGAATTGGGGATAATGGATAATGGCGTTCGTCTTGGAGCTGAACTTGGTTGCCTGATCACACAAGCAGCAAGGGAATGCAGGCAAAGAAAGGACCGGTTTCACTCTGGCTGCTGCTGCACTGACCCCAGGGCCCAGGCCACACTGACTGGACACAGAGGGTGGACAGGGATGGACAAAGACTGGACAGGAGGGCCAGAGGGAATGAACCGGGGGGGCAGAAGGGGGCAAAAGCAGTGGACGTGGGTCACTGGGTGCAGCTGAACTTAACCATCAGTCTCCCACGTGAATCTCCCTCAGCTTGACACTCTGTCGCTCTCTGTCACTTTTCTCACCGTTTAGAAGCCAATGTAGCAAAACCCCATCAACTCCTTCAACGCTTTGTGACTAAACACACAACCATACCTAAGCAAAGTGATTTTTATGCATTTTGTTTTGTAATGCTAAACCAATTAATCATAATGCCAACATAACTTTATCTTATTAAAGACCTTCTTCTCAGTTGAGAGGACACAGGCCAATTATTAGGAAGTCCTCTCCCATAGCATCTGGCATTCCTGCAGCTCCTGTCCAAACGTTTGCTCTCACCTTAGTGAGGGGTCAGTCCCAACATGATTATCTGGGTCACTACTCACCTATTTCGGGCAACTGCTGACAGCGGCATGCATCAGGCCCCTGGTAGTAAGGAGGAAAGGGAGATAAAAGTGCTGTGGATGTGGGTTTTTAGGAGTGTCCCAAATGGCACCCTATACCCTATATAGTGCAATATGGCCCTGGTCAGAGGAAGTGCACTATGAAGGGAATAGGGTGTCATTAGGGACACAGACACTGTGTAGAAGAGAGGTAGGAATTTTCTTTGCATTGCACTCCTTCTCACTGTTACTGTTACTGTTCCACAATGCTGCAGAGATAATTGAGCTCATATCTGTCAGGGATCAGCCAGGCTCCACCACCACACAATCAGAGAGATCACTGTCACCTGAGTTCTAATCACCCACACCTGCACGTCATTTGATCATCAGCACAGTCAGCCTATAGGCACTCTCTCCACACAGTCACTTTGTCTGGTCTCGTTTGAGTAAGGACTCACTCCCGGTTCCTCTGACCTATACCTTTGATATCAGCATTATTTCATCTGCCTTCCAGTGTCTCCTTCGTCTTCCTGGTTCCAGTTATCATCATCCAGCTACCTCCTTCATCTTCTACAAGAAAACTATAACCTGTCTGGATTTCCCATCGTCATCTAACAGAGACTTTCTCTACTACATTTTACCTCACCATCATTGTTTTATTAAACCTGTTTCTCTTTTGGAACCTTTTTGTCTTGAGTCTCTGTTCCATAACAATATCTATCTTGAGGCTACAATTTTCACTGGCCTGCACTTCTTCAATGGACTGACTGCACTAGTTCCGTGGGTTCTTCGGTGCTCTGCACCACTTTTCCAATTTCTCACAGTGGAGGGGTGAGCACTGACAGATGGCCCTCTCTCACTCTCTATCTATCTTTCATTCTCTCACTGTCTGTCTCTTATTGTCTCTCTCACTGTCACTCACTCTCTCATTCACGCTCTCCTTCCCTCTCTTGACTTCCTCTGAAACATTAAAAGAGATGGAAGTGTAGGAGGGGAGAAATGGACATGTAGAAGAGAGGAGAGATGGACGTGAAGAAGGAGGGGAGAGATGGACGTGTATGAGGAGGGGACAGATGGACGTGTAGATGGAGGGGAGAGATGGATGTGTAGAAGGAGGGGAGAGATGAACGAGTAGAACAGAGGAGAGATGGACGTGTAGAAGGAGGGGAGAGATGGATGTGTAGAAGGAGAGGACAGATGGACGTGTAGAAGGAGGGGAGAGATGGACGTATAGAGGGAGGGGAGAGATGGACATGTAGAAGAGAGGAGAGATGGACGTGTCGAAGAGAGGAGAGATGGATGTGTAGTAGGAGGGGAGAGATGGACGTGTAGAAGAGAGAAGAGATGGACGTGTAGAAGAGAGGAGAGATGGACGTGTAGAAGGAGGGGAGAGATGGACATGTAGAAGGAGGAAAGATATGGATATGTAGAAGAGAGGAGAGATGGACGTGTAAAAAAGAGGAGAGATGGACGTGTAGAAGGAGGGTAGAGATGGACGTGTAGAAGAGAGGAGAGATGGACGTG
>QNTS01001393.1:64283-85129 GCA_003317085.1 Hucho hucho
GGAGAGATGGACGTGTAGAAGAGGGGAGAGATGGACGTGTAGTAGAGAGGAGAGATGGGAGTGTAGAAGAGAGGAGAGATGGACGTGTAGAAGAGAGGAGAGTGGTCTAATAGGAGGTGAAGAAAGAGAGAGAAATGGGAATCGACATTTGAATGCATATAGTGTTAGACCATAACACATGTCCCTGCTGTGTGTCCCCTCACGACTTCCCTTCTTTCCCCTCCTCTCCCTCCCTCCTTCTCGCTCTTTCTCTTTCGCTCCCTCTCTCCCTCCCTTGTTCCTCCACTCCTGTCCTCTGTGTGTTTCATTGCACCCTGGATTCTATCACAGTTGTATTTAGTGTTGGAGCCTGTGGATGCTTCAGCCATACATAATTTAATGGGGAGACACAACATGTGGCCTACCCCCTGCCAACGCTCACCATCTGGCCTGTTCACGCCAAGGTAGGAGCCCCGGGTCCCGCGCATAGAGGCCCCTCACTGAGCAGGGGACTGCACAGATGTGTGACCAAAATATTCACACACATAGACACATTCACATGCATGATCAAATGTGGGGCCTCTCATACAAATACACACTCATATCAGGACATCCATACATGCAAGGTCAGGGGGAATCCCCACACCTAGCCTCAGCATCTGCCATTCTGCCACTCCGGGAGAGTTGAACGGCCATAAGCATGAGGACCTTTTAGGGTCAGGAAATTATTTGTGTCCTGTCCATGGTCTGTGTGGTCTGTGGCGTATAATAGACATTTAATGAAGGCAGGGCCAGCTATGGGGCCACAAGGCAATAAAAATAAAGAGGGGAGAAAGAGGAGAGAGAAGGGGGGAGAGATGGAGAGAGAGAGAAAATACAGAGGGGAGAGAGTTGGGAAGAGAGAAAGAAAAGGGGAACGAGGGGAGAGAAAGTAAAGGGGAGAAGACCAGACGCTGAGGACGACCAGCCTGTTGTCTCACTGCCAGCCCCATCTGTCTAGTATTTCACTTCAGCACCATCAAACACACATAGAGGGGGAGGTGTGTGCGCACGCGTGTGTGTGCAGGGATGAAGGGAAGAAGAGGGGGTGGGTGATGGCTAGAATGTCTCATGCTGACATCATTACTTTACACATCATTCTGATGATCCCACTGGGCACACACTGGTTGAATCAACATTGTTTCCACATCATTTCAATTAAATTACGTTGAACCAACGTGGAATAGACATTGAATTGACGCCTGTGCCCTGTGGGTAGGCTTACCATGTCATTGTGCTAATGTTCCAATAGGAACACATTTAGCACAAAACAGGAGGAAACTTTTCAAATGGAAGGGATACTATTGAAATGTTATTGTTTTGTTTCATAACATGCATCTGTTCTCTCCTAGTGGTCGTGCACCAGGTATGGCTGGGTAGTTCTCTTCCCTTCCTGACAATTCTTCCTGCCAACACCCAGAAGAGGAATCTTTGTTTCCAAGGAGTGGCTGTGTTGTTCCTAAGAAAACCCAATGGAAGTTGGACTGGTTTCAAAGTCTAGGCTTGGGGATAATAAGCTGCTTTATGGCACTCCACAACTAGAGGTCAGCGAATGTAATTGGAGCATTGAAATACGTACTGTACAGCGGCTTTACTATAGACCTAGAGGATGATACTGTGTGAAAATAGAGGTTTAAAAACAGTGGTAAAGGCTTTAGCAGCTAGATTAAGCCCGGGATTCAAGACTAAACCGCACAGTGCACTTGACATTCAAAGGCAATTTCCAATTGAGCCAATTGAGCGATCTCCATGAACACGGTAACATTGCCTTTAAAAGCCTTGATTGGATTGAGTGATCTGATTGAAGCATGAACGGATTGAATCCCGGCCATAGCCTTATGAAATCTTTAATGCAGAAACACATTGTGATTGGGATTTTTAAGTTGATAATTTTAAGAAATATATGTTTACGCTATGGCCCCAATATTGACTCAATGCCAACACTTGTCCATACGTCGAACTCTCTCTCTATCCATGCCCCTCTCCTTTCCCTTTTCTGTTAGATTATACTCATGAGCACTTACTGTAGCTCAAGGGGCTGGGCAGTAAGACTGTGCTCACACACACACACACACACACACTCATGATCATTCTGTATGCATACATACACCCAGGGTTAAAACTATGGTGAGGCGAAAACAGATCAGGGCACCTCTATGAAATTCAAAAGGTTAACCCAGGAGCCCCTTGGCCATTAAAAACATGAATGCTGCTTCATCCCAGTATCTAGAGCACACCCAGGAGTCAACTCAAACTCTACCCATAACATGAACTTTACAAATCAATTAAAATGTTATTTGTCACATGCGCTGAATACAACAGGTGTAGACCTTACAGTGAAATGCTTACTTACAACCCCTTAACCAACAATGCAGTTTTAAGAAAAATAAGTGAGAAGTAAATATAGATGAATAAAAAATGTAAGTAACAAATGATTAGAGAGCAGCAGTAAAATAACAATAGCGAGGCTATATACAGGGGGTAAAAGTACAGAGTCAATGTGCGGTGGCATCGGTTAGTCGAGATAATTGAGGTAATATGTACAGTTGTACAGGTCAGAAGTCTACATACACTAAGTTGACTGTGCCTTTAAACAGCTTGGAAAATTCCAGAAAATGATGTCATGGCTTTAGAAGCTGATAGGCTAATTGACATCATTTGAGTCAATTGGAGGTGTACCTGTGGATGTATTTCAAGGCCTACCTTTAAACTCAATGCCTCTTTGCTTGACAATATGGGAAAATCAAAAGAAATCAGCCAAGACCTCCACAAGTCTGGTTCATCCTTGGGAGCAATTTCCAAACGCCTGAAGGTACCACGTTCATCTGTACAAACAATAGTACGCAAGTATAAACACCATGGGACCACGCAGCTGTCATAACGCTCAGGAGGGAGACGCGTTCTGTCTCCTAGAGATGAATGTACTTTGGTGCGAAAGGTGCAAATCAATCCCAGAACAACAGCAAAGGACCTATGTGGATATATTGAAGCATCATCTCAAGACATCAGTCAGGAAGTTAAAGCTTGGTTGCCAATGGGTCTTCCAAATGGACAATGACCCCAAGCATACTTCCAAAGTTGTGGCAAAATGGCTTCAGGACACCAAAGTCAAGGTATTGGAGTGGCAATCACAAAGCTCTGACCTCAATCCTATAGAACATTTGTGGGCAGAACTGAAAAAGTGTATGCGAGGAAGGAGGCCTACAAACCTGACAGTTACACCAGCTCTGTCAGGAGGAATGGGCCAAAATTCACCCAACTTATTGTGGGAAACTACCCAAAACACTTGACCCAAGTTAAACAATTTAAAGGCAATACTACCAAGTACTAATTGAGTGTATGTAAACTTCTGACCCATTGGGAATGTGATGAAAGAAATAAAAGCTGAAATGAATCATTCTCTCTACTATTATTCTGACATTTCATATTCTTAAAATAAAGTGGTGATCCTAACTGACCTAATATAGGGATTTTTTACTAGGATTAAATGCCAGGAATTGTGAAAAACTGAGTTTAAATGTATCTGGCTAAGGTGTATGTAAATTTCCGACTTCAACTGTACATGTAGTACATATACAGTACATATTCTACTACACTATATTAGTGAACATTATATGAATTCTCCAAATACAGGGGGAGGAGAGGGAAGAGAATTAGGTCAGAGGAGAAGACTGTCCTCACAGCAGTGTCAGACATCACACTGCAGTCTCCCTGTGTTTGTCATACCTGTGACAGGAGGGGACAAAGCCCAGGGAGGAGGGGCAGGGTGATTAACTATCTCATTCAAACTTGATTCAAACTCTGTTCTGATGTTCTCTGTCTTGGTTGAATTGTCTCATCCCTTATCATATTCCCCTCATATTTATTCTATCTTCCACTGTTCTCTCTCCTTGCACACTTTTTGATCTCTCCCTCTTGCCCCCGTCATCCCTCAGTGCCCATCCTTTCAGCGCCTGCAGACAGTGTGTAACCACAGAGCTAGTCTGAGAACAGTTAACCGTCACTGTGTGTGTGTGTGTCTAATATCAACACAACTGGAGACGTTCGTCTGTCAGCAACCATAACTCCCAGACACTGGCATGGGACCTATCAGTGATCTACTGTAGACACACACACAAACAAGCTAGCAGAATTGCCACGTTATCCCTGTCAATAGTTGGAGTAGGGTGATTGCAGAGCACCCTGCCTGTCAAATTTAGAAGGTTAAGGGTTAAGGTTTTGGACAGGGTTAAAACATAAAGTTTAGACACTCATTCCGAATGGTTAAGGTAAGGGTTAAGATTTGGAATAAAAAAAAACAAGTGTCCACCACTTCGATAAATCATGCAATCTTATGATCCAGAGTCATGGGATTACACCCATCCGCCACCCCTGTCCACAATGCCCAAGCCTACTTGATGGTAATAGCGCTCACTGGTGCCCCTAGTGGCCAGTTTTGAAGGCATTTTCCGAAGTCCTCAAGACATGGATAGACGTCAAATTTCGAAGTCACTCTTGAGCGATCTGCCTGCTCTGTCAGTCATGATGCTTGTGATGTCTTCTAATTGCTATTCTCAGCTATTCTCACACAGCACCACTGCTTAATTTGAGCCGGAACCTGCTGGAACAGGATCCGTACCTCTCAGCTTTGGACGGTTTCTTTCCAAAACCCATTTGGCCGGATCCAGTACCTCTCGTGGCATGGAAATAAAATTCACTGTTTGTAATGGAACAATTATAATGAAAGCAATCAGAATTACTTTGAGTTGCCTTCTCGTTCATTCTCCTGCCCCCTAAAAAATGTTTTAGGGGAGAGTGGGGTAAATTGAGCGAAAGTTGAGCCACCCATGTTTCTAGGAAACCATACACAAAATGTATAATTTGGCAAATACTTAAGAAGAGGTCTGTGAAGGAAGAAACCACATAGGAAAAAGTGGTAAGCAAGTTTACATGATTTACATGAATTCTCACCCATCTACACACAATAACCCATAATGACGAAATGAAAACATGTTTTTAGACATTTTTGCAAATATATTGAAAACAAAACACATAAATATCTCATTTGCATACGTATTCACACCCTGAGTGAATACTTTGTAGATGCTCTCCTCAAGAACACGGCTCCACGTCCGCCAGGTCTTTAAATGCCTTCTGGAGAATCAGCTGTTGTGAAGGCGAAGAAGTGTGAGTTCCATCGCTCCACCATCCCCTTTCTGGGTTACATCATCTCTGCTGGGAGTGCCCTGATGGATCCCGGGAAGGGGAGAGCAGTGATGGATTGGCCTCAGTCTATGTCCAGGGTGCAGCTACAACGCCTCCTGAGGGCTCGACCACAGGGCAGGGGTTTCCAGTACCTGGTTGACTGGGAGGGTTATGGCCAGGAGGAGAGTTGCTGGGTCCCCGCTAGAGACATCCTGGACCCAGCCCTCATCGCCGACTTCCACCGCCGGCACCCCGGTCAACCAGATATGCGCCCAGGTAGGATGCCAGGTGGCGCCCCTAGAGGGGGGTACTGTCACGCCATGATCTGTTTCACCTGTCTTTGTGCTTGTCTCCACCCCCCTCCAGGTGTCGCCCATCTTCCCCATTATCCCCTGTGTACTTATAGCTGTGTTCTCTGTTTGTCTGGTGCCAGTTCATCTTGTTTGTCAAGCTTACCAGCGTTTGTCCTGTCAGCTGCTGTTTTTTCCCAGCCTCACTTTTTCTTGCCCTCCTGGTTTTTGACCTATACCTGTCCTGACCCTGAACCCGCCTGCCTGACCACTCTGCCTGCCCCTGACCCTGAGCTTGCCTGCCGTTCTGTACGTTTGCCCCTATCTGGATTTCCAACCTCTGCCTGACCTGACCCTGAGCCTGCCTGCCGTCCTGTACCTTGCCTCTGTTGCTGTAATGAACATTGTTATTTCGACACGGTCTGCATCTGGGTCTTACCTTATCCTGATAGAGACCAAACGCATGGCCATTTAGGAGGAGGGCTGTAGCAACCTTTCTACTTTTGTTTTCAAGATGATCGATCTCTGTCGAGGGAGGAGTTGTTTTTTACATTTTGGATATATAAATTTTTTCTGAACACATTTCTGTTTGTTGGCAATGTCAATTCTTGCATTTTTTTTCAAAACACATAAATTCGCTAGATGGACAGGCATATGCTGCTAAGTACTAAACTGTAAACCAATCAAAACTCTGCTAATCACGTCTGCCAATCACGTTATCCGTACCTAAGATAGGAGACAGCTGATGACAAACTGCTATCAGGTAAAGTATTAAAAAAAATTGTAATATAACTATTTAATTATAAAAACGTGATACCATCAATGCAAGCTGTAAAATGACTCCCAACTTAGAATGCAGCAACCTTAGTAATGTAGCTAACTTGCTAGTTAGCTAGCTAGTTACAACAAGTAGATATGTTGCTAGCTAGCAGGAGCAGATAGCTTTGTCACTGGCTAGCATGTCATTCTGGGACAAGGAGCATTTTAGCTATCAGTTTATTACACAAATCTATAGGACAAGTAGTGTAAAGCTAACACTGTCATCAAGGCAGGACCCACTAATTTCATTCAAACTGACAAATAAGAATTGCCACGTTATCCCTGTCAATAGTTGGAGTAGGATGATTGCAGAGCACCCTGCCTGGGACTGTCAGGATGTTCATTTTCATTCTTGTCTCTCACTTTTGTCTCACGTGATCTACTCAGCTGTCCTGTGTCCTGTTCCCAGAGATTCACCAAGAATTGGCTGATTCACACACCTGTGAGTAGAACCATCCTACTGCAGTTTGAACTAGCCCTGCCGTCACTATTTAGACATTGGGACCACATATGCATTTGCCTGCTGTCTTTTCTTTGTGGATTTTGCCTTACACAGTTTAGTGCATTTTAGAGTTGGGAATACCCACTACAGATACACATCCTTGTTTGAGCATCTGTAAAAAGATCCTGTGTGTAGATGGTGTAGAGGAGTCAGGCGCAGGACAGCAGAATTGAGTAATACACGTATTTACTAAATGTTCACAAAATACATCTCAAAATACAGAGCCCACAACTAACGGACCTATTACATACAAACAATCACTCACAAACAAATATGGGGGAACATAGGGTTAACTTCTTAGGGAGCAGCTCCCGAGGTGACGGTTTTGGAGAGCCTGGCGTGCCCAAAGTAAAATGCCTCCCACTCAGGCCCAGAAAATAGGATATGCACATAATTAGTACCATTGGATAGGAAACATTCGGAAGTTTCTAAGAGTGTTCAAATATTGTCTGTGAGTATAACAGAACGGATATGGCAGGCGAAAACCCGAGGAATTTCTGTCCTGGAAAAAGTGATTTTGACACATTGCCTCATTTTGAACCCCTCCCTTATGAAAATGCCCATATAAGGGAGTAAGATTGCAGTACCTATTGCTTCCACTGGATGTCAACAGTCTCTAGACACTGTTTTGATTCTATTTGGTTGATCAGGATGGCAATAGAAGAAGAATTAGGAAGTGGTCACACAGAGGTAAACAGAAGAGAATGCGCGTTCACGGGCTTGCGCGCGCTGTGGTTTTTTCCTTTCCTATCGCCCAGTTTATATTCCGGTTGAAATAGTATAGTAAATATACATAAAAGTGTTCCTAAGGATACATTATCAATGATGTTTGATTGTAGAACCTGTTCAAATATCCATATCCAACTTGCTCAAGAGAAGTGCCAAGTTACCCGCTCACCTGCGACATAAAAGAGTAGTATTGCGTGGTTGGTTTGCCTCTAAATACCTATATTATGTAATGAAAAAGATTGTTTTCTTGGTACCTAACAGAAGCAACCTGTGAACCCTTCGGGAGTCGTCTTCAAGAAGTTTTCCATTAACTAAGTTTTCGCTGTGAAATGTGTTTTGTGTGAACCGCATGGTTTATGAATTTATGGTAATAGAAAAAATATTGGAGGTGCTACCCTCAAACAATCAAATGTAGTGCTTTCGCCGTGAAGCCTTTTTGAAATCTGACAACGCTGTGATATTGCCAAGAAGCAGAGCTTTTGATGACTATGCAACACTTGTATATTGATGAATGTTTAATAATTCAACTTTTGGATTTTGAATTTGGCGCCTTGCATTTCACCGGGTAGTGTCATATCACCACACCCTAAGAGGTTAAATAACGAACAAGTAATTGTCGGATTGAAGCCAGGTGTGTACAACAAGACAAAAACAATGGAAATTACAAATGGATCGGCTATGGCTAGACAACCGGTGATGTCGACCACAGAACGCCGCCCGAGCAAGGAGAGTGACCGACTTCGGCGGAAGTCGTGACAGTACCCCCCCTTGACGCGCGGCCCCAGCAGCGTGCCGACACTGGCCTCGGGGACGACCCGGAGGACGAGGCGCAGGGCGATCCGGATGGAGACGGTGGAACTCCCGCACCAACGACGGGTCCAGAACGTCCTCCACCTGGACCCAGCATCTCTCCTCCGGACCGTACCCCTCCCACTCCACGAGGTACTGAAGGCCCCTCCTCCGACGCCTCGAGTCCATGATGGCTCGAACAGCATACGCTGGGGCCCCCTCGATGTCCAGAGGGGTGGAGGAACCTCCAGCACCTCAGACTCCTTGAGTGGACCAGCCACCACCGGCCTGAGGAGAGACACATGGAACGAGGGATTAACTTCTTAGGGCTAGGGGGCAGTATTTTGAAAACTGCCTTTTACTCAGGCCTAGACACTAGGATATTAATTAGTAGCTTTGGATAGACAACACTCCGAAGTTTCTAAAACTGTTAAAATCATGTCTGTGAGTATAACAGAACTGATATGGCAGGCAAAAACCTGAGGAAAATCCATCTGGGATGTCTGAATCAGTCATGTCACACTGTTTTCAATAGGCCAGCTATTCAAAGCCTCATAGTTTAACCCCCAGATTGCAGTTCCTATGGCTTCCACTAGATGTCAACAGTCTTTAGAAAAAGGTTTCAAGCTTCAATCATGAAAATCAAGGGAGTAAGACTACTTGTTCCTGAGTTCACGTCAAGTGTCCTGTTTTGGATTTTGCGCGTAACAGGGAATGCGCGCTCAGTTCTTTTTCTCTTCTATTCAGCAGGTTATATTCCGTCTGAAATATTATAGTTTATATTTATTTTAGGGTATCTGAGTATTGATTACAAATGCTGTTTGACAAACTTTATGGGTACTTTTGGGATATCGTTTGTCTGCATGGATGAACGCCTTTGGGCAGGTGGATTACTGAACAAAACGCGCCAACCAAACGGAGCTATATGGATATAAATAGAAACTTTATCGAACAAAATAACCTTTTATTGTGTAACCTGGACACTTGGGTATGCTATCAGAGGAAGATCATCAAAGGTAAGCGATTTATTTTACGCTATTTTTGAGTTTTGTGACAGCTCTGCTGGTTATGTTATTTTGCTAATTGAATTTTTGAGCGAGGCGCTGTCCTCAGACAATCAAATGTTCTGCTTTCACCGTAAAGCCTTTTTGAAATCTGACAATGCTGTTAGATTAACAAGAGTCTAAGCTTTTGATGGGTGTGCAGCACCCAGGAAGCCCTCAGCAGAAGTTCTTCGAAAGGTAAGTGATATTTTTTTGCTCTTATATGGGTTTTGTGTGACCCGCGCTGGTATACTTAAATACGATTACACCTTTTATATACTCCACGATAGGAGTTTGTTAGTTTACAACACGAAAGCGGCATTTCGGAAAAACTTTAGACTGTTGCGACACTATAACGGTTCTTCGTCTCGAAAACTACTGATACGTTGTGAACATATAACTACTTACAAATTATATTCAACTTTTGGATTTTGAATTTGGCGCCTTACATTTCATCGGGTAGTGTCGGGAGCTTGCGCGCCGCTACTCCCTAAGTAGTTAAACCATTCGTCCACCGCAGGAGCCTCAATCTGGCTCTGATGCCAAGGTGCCAGAACCGGCTGATACCCCAGTACACACTGGAAGGGAGAGAGGTTAGTGGAGGAGTGGCGGAGTGAGTTTTGGGCCATCTCTACCCATGGGATGAACGCCACCCACTCTCCCGGCCGGTCCTGGCAATATGACTGCAGAAACCTACCCACATCCTGGTTTACTCTCTCCACCTGCCCATTACTCTCGGGGTGAAAACCTGAGGTGAGGCTGACCGAGACCCCCAGACGCTCCATAAACGCCCTCCAGACCCTGGACGTGAACTGGGGACCCCGATCAGAGACTATATCCTCAGGCACCCTGTAGTGCCGGAAGACGTGTGTGAACAGGGCCTCCGCAGTCTGCAGGGCCGTAGGGAGACCGGGCAAAGGGATGAGACGGCAGGACTTAGAAAACCGATCCACAACGACCAGGATCGTGGTGTTGCCCTGTGAGGGAGGAAGATAAGTCAGGAAGTCCACTGACAGGTGCGACCACGGCCGTTGTGGAACGGGTAGGGGTTGTAACTTCCCTCTGGGCAGGTGCCTAGGAGACTTGCACTGGGCGCACACCGAGCAGGAGGAAACATAAACCCTCACGTCCTTGGCCAAGGTGGACCACCAGTACTTCCCACTAAGACAGCGCACTGTCCGACCGATTCCAGGATGACCAGAGGAGGGTGACGTGTGGGCCCAATAGATCAACCGGTCACGGACAGCAGATGGAGCATACAGACGCCCAGCTGGATACTGAGAGGGAGTGGGCTCTGTACGTAACGCCCACTCGATGTCCGCGTCCAGCTCCCACACTACCGGTGCCACCAGGCAAGAGGCCGGGAGTATGGGAGTGTGATCCATGGACCGCTCCTCTGTGTCATACATCTGGGACAGTGCATCTGCCTTAGCGTTCTGGGAACCTGGTCGGTAGGACAGGTGAAAACAAAACGGGTAAAAAACATGGCCCACCTTGCCTGGTGAGGGTTCAGTCTCCTCGCCGCCTGGATGTACTCCAGATTGCGGTGGTCAGTCCAGATGAGAAAAGGGTGTTTCGCCCCCTCAAGCCAATGTCTCCACGCCTTCAGAGCCTTGACGATAGCCAACAGTTCGGGGTCCCCCACATCATAGTTTTGCTCCGCCGGGCTGAGCTTCTTCGAAAAGAAGAGAGAGCACGGCTCCTATCCCAGCCTCCGACGCGTCCACCTCCACTATGAACGCCAAAGAGGGATCCGGATGAGCCAGCACGGGAGCCGAGGTAAACAGAGCCTTCAGGTGATCAAAAGCCCCGTCCGCCTCAGCCGACCACTGCAATCGCACCGGTCCCCCCTTCAGCAGTGAGGTAATTGGAGCCGCTACCTGACCAAAGCCCCGGTTAAACCTCCGGTAGCAAACCCTAGCAACCGCTGCACTTCCTTTACCGTGGTGGGAGTTGGCCAATTACGCACGGCTGAAATGCGGTCACTCTCCATCTCCACCCCTGACGTGGAAATGCGGTACCCTAGGAACGAGACGGACTGTTGGAAGAACAGACATTTCTCAGCCTTGACGTACAGGTCATGCTCCAAAAGTCGACCAAGACACATGCTGGTCGCGTGTAGCGGAGTATATCAAAATGTCGTCGATATACAGCACTACACCCTGCCCGTGCAGGTCCCGGAAAATCTCGTCAACAAAGGCCTGGAAGACTGATGGAGCATTCATCAACCCGTACGGCATGACGAGGTACTCATAGTGCCCGGAGGTGGTACTAAATGCCGTCTTCCAGTCGTCCCCCTCCCGGATACGCACCAGGTTATAAGCGCACCTGAGATCCAATTTTGTGAAGAAGCGCGCCCCATGCTTTGACTCTATCGCACTGGCTATAAGAGGCAGCGGGTAGCTGTATCTCACAGTGATCTGATTAATACCCCGATAGTCAATACACGGGCACAGACCTCCATCCTTCTTCTTCACAAAAAAGAAACTCGAGGAGGCAGGTGAAGTGGAGGGCCGAATGTATCCCTGCACCAGGGATTCGGAGACATATGTTTCCATAGCTGTCGTCTCCTCCTGTGACAGAGGATCTGCCAAATCTGCATTTTCTGAGGGGATGCGCACGGTGGAGACCTGGTCTGGACTTTCCACTGTAGTCGCACCGATGGAAACCCCTACACATCTCCCTGAGCACTTTCATGACCACACCTTGAGAGCCCTCTGTTGCCACGAAATGGTGGGGTCATGACAGGCCGACCAGGGTAGGCCCAGCACCACGGGAAATGCAGGAGAATCAATAAGGAAGAGACTGATTCTCTCCTTGTGACCCTCCTGCGTAACCATGTCTAGTGGAGCGGTGGCCTCCCTAATCAGCCCTGACCCTAATGGTCGACTATCTAGGGCGTGCACAGGGAAGGGCATATCCACAGGAACAATGGGGATCCCTAATCTATGGGCAAATGAACTGTCAATAAAATTCCCAGCTGCGCCTGAATCTATGAGCGCCTTATGCTGGGAATGTGGGGAAAACTCAGGAAATTTAATAAACACATACATGTGAGCAACAGAGGGCTCTGGGTGAGCCTGGTGCCGACTCACCTGGGTGACACGATAGTGCCCTGCCTGCTGCCTCGACTCCCTGAGGAACCCCCACAGCACCGACCAGCATTGTGCCCTCTGCGGCCACAGATGGTGCAGGGAATGGCCCCTCCTCTGGTCGCCCTAAGTGCAGCACCTCCCAGCTCCATGGGCATCGCAGCGGAGGTGCTGGAGGATGGAACTGACAGGCCCCGATCCGGACGTCCGCAGGTAGCCAGCAGGTTGTCCAGCCGGATGGACAGGTCCACCAACTGGTCCAACATGAGGGTGGTGTCTCGGCAGGCCAACTCCCGACGGACGTCCTCGCGCAGACTGCACCAGTAGTGATCGATCAGGGCCCTGTCGTTCCATCCCGCGCTGAGGATTCTGTGCGCTCCTTGTTCCCTGCTTCAGATGGAACAGACGTTCACCCGCCACTCTACCCTCAGGCGGGTGGTCGAAAACTGCCCGAAAGCGGCGGGTGAACTCTGCGTAATGGTCCAACGCCGCGTCTCCTTCACTCCATACGGCGTTGGCCCACTCCAGGGCTTTGCCTGAGAGGCAGGAGACAAGGGCGGACATGCTCTCACGTCCCGAAGGAGCCGGGTGGACGGTCGCCAGGTATAGTTCCAGCTGGAGTAGGAACCCCTGGCATCCGGCAGCCGTCCCATCATACTCCCTCGGGAGCGCGAGCTGAATCCCCCTGGGACCGGGTGAAGGAGGGGTGGACAGTGGGGCCTGCTGTAGAAGGGCTGGTGGAGGCGCTGGAAGACCTCCTTCTCTCTCCCATCTATCCATCGTCTGCAGCACGCGATCCATGGCAGTGCCCAGGCATTGCAACATGGTCGCGTTCTGCTGGACGCGCTCCTCTACCGCCAAAGGGAGGGCGTCTGCTCCTGCTGACTCCATTCGTTCGGGTGAGTGATTCTGTAAAAAGGTCCTGTGTGTAGCTGGTGTAGAGGAGTCAGGCGCATGACAGCAGAATTGAGTAATACACGTATTTACTCAAATGTTCACAAAATACATGTCAAAATACAGAGCCCACAACTGACGGACCTATTACATACAAACAATCACTCACAAACAAACATGGGGGAACAGAGGGTTAAATAATGAACAATTAATTGTGTGATTGAAACCAGGTGTGTAAAACAAGACAAAAACAATGGAAAATGAAAAATGGATTGGCTATGGCTATGGCTAGAAAACCGGTGATGTCGACTGCCGAACGCCGCCCGAGCAAGGAGAGGGACCGACTTCGGCGGAAGTCGTGACAGCATCTTTATTCATTATTGTCTCTCACTTTTGTGTCCCATAATCTATTCACCAAGAGGCCCAGACATTTGGCATAGCTGGTAAAGCTCTCATTTCTGGACTGCAACATTGTAGGATTGTGCCCTCCACGGCACTTGATTGGTAGGTTACACTATATTTAGGTACTTCAAATAATGCCTGAGATATCTTTACTGTTTGTCTCTATACTCAATAAATGGTGAAACACTATTTGTGGTGGTGTTCTTTGTTCGAATGTACACTGGGTATACAAAACATTATGAAGACCTACTCTTTCCATGATATTGACTGATCAGGTGAATCAAAGTGAAAGTGATGATCCCTTATTGATGTCACTTCAATCAGTGTAGGTATGTGTGCCATTAAAAGCGTGAATAGGCAAGACAAAAAAAATATCAATGCCTTTGAATGGGGTATGGTAGTCCAGTAGGTGCCAGGCGCATAGGTTTGTGTCAAGAACTGCAACGCCTCTGGGTTTTTTACGCTCAACAGTTTCAGGTGTGTATCAAGAATGGTCCACCACCCAAAGAACATCCAGCCAACTTGACACAACCGTGGGAACATTGGAGTGCCCTGACAGATTGAGGCTGTTCTGAGAGCCATCCAGGTCTCAGAGCATTTTGTATTATTCTGTACGTTAATCCGAGACACTCCATTTAGTATGATATGTTATGTTTCATATGGTATGTATTCATTTCTGGATGTCCATCATCCATTTCGTATGATAGGTTAAAAATAACAATTTGTATGATATGTTGTGAATTTGCAAAACGTACAATATATTACGAATTTCCTATGATATGATGTCAATGTTATGAACTTAAATTTGTTGTGGCTAACATTAGCTAGGTGGCTAACGTTAGCTACGCTAGGGGTTAGAGGTTAGGGTTAAAGTTAGGGTTCAGTTTAGGAGTTAGGTTATTGGGTTATGGTTAGCTAAAAGAGTTAAGGTTAGGGTTAAGGGAAGGATATTAAGTAGTTGAAAAGTTGCTAATTAGCTAAAATTGTTCATGATGAGATTCAAACTCGCAACCTTTGGGTTGCTAAACATTCGTGTTATACACCTACCAATCGACCACAACCAACCACCCTCCTTTTCGTGTTTTGCCTCACACTCAGTCATAGTTAGTAGAATAATTCATAGATTGACAAGATTTTGGCACTGTCAACTTTTAGAAGATTAGTGAGAAAGTTAATAATTTAAACCACATAAATATACTCACATTCACTGAACATTTAGTATTTTAAACTCAAACATCTTGCATAATCCTACAGGCTCTTTATCATTGTCCCTACCTTACATTCCAATGCATCCAACATTATGCATGCCCACCATGGTATTGGGCAGCTGCTATTTGAGAACTAATCTGGTTTAGAAATCATACTCTGGTTAACATATTGCAGAGCACATTGTTATAAATGTTTTTAGAGAAGTTTGTATTGCAAGGTATGCTATATGTGTAGGCTATGCCATATCTATTGGCTAATATGCAATTTGCAGCTGTTGTTTTTAACCTCCATTCTAGCATACATGACATACACATCTTTCTATATACATGCTTTTATCTGGGTTTCAATGCAAATTATATGATTGAATATTACTTTAAGCCTGCAGCTACTTACTTGAAATGAGACAATCATTCCAAAACATAATTCAAAATTGAATTCACTGACAGAGAGATAGCTAATGATACCAGACAGGTCACCCGAGTCAGTCTGAGGACGTTCAGAGATGATATGGAGCACTGTAGGTAGTAGGTATGCAAGTTCGAATCCAGCTATAGAAACAGGTTTATTTTGTTTTAGTTTTAAGCTTATCCCAAACCTTAACCCTTACCTTAACCATTCGGAATTAATGCCTAACCTTAATAATTTGGAGTTAATGCCTAAACTTAACCTTGGAAAGCAAATGGCTCCGCTGAAAAGAGAAGAATCTGTCTATATTCTACCAAAGTATTTAATCAACTTCCCAATAAGCCTATTGAGTGAACAGCATTGTTTCACAAAGTAAAACAAGAGGGAGACACACTTTTGGCACAAGCGCATTGGCCATCTCTGGTGAGTGAGTTGTGCATCATTGGCTGAGTCAGTGAAACTGGAAAGCTTTTTTAGGACTATCATTTCCTCCTCATGTACAATATGTGTCTCCACACACCTAGGCCTAGGCAAATTATAGATTCAAGACAAGGTCATTTTTATTGACCTCAGACTCTCTGCTTGTCAGTGTCAAAGTCGGCCTAATCTGTAATTTTCATCAATTGTGCGGTATTAAAAAAGATTCTGCTAAAGTCTGCAGTAGAATTGCAAGAAATGCATTGCATAAAACATTTCCCCATGTGTGCTCTATGCCACTAAGCAAATGCAATGCTTTATTATTAAGGTGGGTTTTTTCTAATGCCTTCCGGTACACTCTTTAAAGGGTTCTTCGATTGTCCCCATTGGAGAACCCTTTGAAGAACCCTTTTTGGTTGCAGGTAGAACTCTTTTGGTTCCAGGTAGAATCCTTTCCACAGAGGGTTCTACATGGAACCCAAAAGGGTTCTACCTGGAACCAAAAAGGGTTCTCTTATGGGGATAGCCAAAGAACCCTTTTGGAACCTTTTTTTCTATGAGTGTACCTCAGAGCCCCCCAGGTCACACTCCTCTCACATTCACTTCTTCTTCCAGCACCTCTTCCGGCACCTCCCGTAAGCACTGCACAGCACACAACATGAAAGAATGAGACTGAGCAGCAGGCAAGCAATGGAACCACATCTGATAGGGCACAATCTGTGTCCTCTGCAGACTAAACTCTTGCCCTGTCCCTCTCTCTATCTCTTCCTACCTTCCTCCTTGATCTCTTTCTCTTTCTCTCTCTTTCTCTCTATTTCTTTCTCTCTCTGTCTCTGCATACACACAGATAACTAGAGGAGTCTTCGCAGGGCTATGGCTGTCAGCACCCATCAGATGTTTACCCAAGCAGAGAGAGAGGGAGGGGGAGAAAGGGAAAGAGAGGGGTGCATACCTGGTCCTCTAGCCCTCAGGTGAGCTGTCAATCACAGCATATTATGTGTCCTGAGACTTCACAGGGAAACAGCAACCTCAACCCCAGATTACCCATGTTCATGTACTTCACTGCAGTAACCCATATTAGAGTCAGAAACACAGATGAATGTTTCACAGTAGCCACTTGGAAGAGTAATTTTAGGATAAAATAATCTATGTTACACTAATTTCATCTACTTCACTTGCTCATGTTTCCTGTTTCTCTTGAACAGCCCAGTCCCAATCAGAAAAACCCTCTTAGGATGGCAGTTGATGCTAGGACACGCTTGACAGAGCTCTATTCAGAGTATGTGAAGCAATGCACATGTTATGAAAAGGGTTCCTCAAATTGCTGAAGTGACTTTTTGGGCTGCTGTGATGTTTGAGGGTGGTCCTTTTTTTTTTATAAATGTACAGTACCAGTCAAAAGATTGGACACACCTACTCATTCAAGGGTTTTTCTTAATTTTTAATATTTTCTACATTGTAGAATAATAAAGACATCAGCACTATGAAATCACACATATGGAATCATGTAGTAACCAAAAAAGTGTCAAACAAATTAAAATATATTTTAGATTTTAGATTCTTCAAGTAGCTACCCTTTGCCTTGGTGACAGCTTTGCACACTCTTGGCATTCTCTCAACCAGCTTCATGAGGTAGTCACCTGGATTGCATTTCAATTAACAGGTGTGCCTTGTTAAAAGTTCATTTGTGGAATTTCGTTCCTTCTCATTGCGTTTGAGCCAATCAGTTGTGTTGTGACAAGTTTGGGGTGGTATACAGAATATAGCCCTATTTGGTAAAAGACCAAGTCCATATTATGGCAAGAACAGCTCATATAAGTAAAGAGAAACGACAGTCCATCATTACTTTAAGACATGAAGGTCAGTCAATCTGGAACATTTCAACAACTTTGAATGTTTCTTCAACTGCAGTTGCAAAAACTGTCAAGCGCTATGATGAAACTGGCTCCCAGAAGGACCACAGAAGTAGCAGCCCAAATAAATTATTCACTGAGACTGCGTGAATCAGGCCTTCATGGTCAAATTGCTGCAAAGAAACCACTACTAAAGGACACCAATAAAAATAAGAGACTTTCTTGGGCCAAGAAACACGAGCAATGGACATTAGACCAGTGGTTATCTGTCCTTTGGTCTGATGAGTCCAAATTTTTTATTTCTGGTTCCAACCACCGTGTCTTTGTGAGACAAAGAGTAGGTGAACGGATGTGTGGTTCCCACCATGAAGCATGGAGGAGGAGGTGTGATGGTGTGGGGGTGCTTTGCTAGTGGCACTGTCTGTGATTTATTTAGAATTCAAGGCACACTTAACCACCATGGCGACCACAGTATTCTGCAGTGATATGCCATCCCATCTGATTTGCTCTTTTGTTCATTTGTTTTTTAACAGGACAATGACACAACACACCTCCAAGCTGTGTAAGGGATATTTGACCAAGAAGGAGAGTAAGGGAGTGCTGCATCAGATGACCTGGCCTCCACAATCACACAACCTCAACCCAATTGAGATGGTTTGGGATGAGTTGGACCGCAGAGTTTTTTATTTATTTCACCTGAAGGAAAAGCAGCCAACAAGTGCTCAGCATATGTGGGAACTCCTTCAAGACTGTTGTAAAAGCATTCCAGGTGAAGCTGGTTCAGAGAATGCCAAGAGTGTGCAAAGGGTGGCTACTTTGTAGAATCTAAAGTCTAAAATATATTTGGTTACTACTTGATTCCATGTGTTATTTAATAGTTTTGATGTCTTCACTATTATTCTGCAATGTAGAAAATAGTACAAATAAAGAAAAACCCTTGAATGAGTAGGTGTGTCCAAACTTTTGACTGGTACTGTATGTGTATGTGTGTGTGTGTCTTTCAGAGGGGTTGGGTTAAAAGCAGAACTCAAATTTGAATTGTGTGCAATTGACCAAAAAAGTGATCTTAATCTTAATCTTTGGGGTAGTGTAATATGGTTTCCAGTTCTAGCATTATGACCCTGCCTAAAGACAACAAGGAAAAGGGGTCAGAGGTCATAGAGAAAAAGGAGACATGTCTCTCATCTTTCATATTCCAGCAGTAGTCTGTGTCTGGGAACACACTGGCAGTGAGTTAGTACTGTAGAGTCTCACTGCAACTGGAAGAATGTAGCAGAGAGAAACAGGACCCAGGCCTGGCTGGGGGGCACCACCCCCACCCCCACCTCCTCCCCCTTACACCCACAGGAGGGGTAATAAATACAGGACAGAAGCTTCTACTGACAGCACTGCACCTGAGAGCAGAGGAGGAGAGGAGAGAGAAACATAGAGTGATCGAGAAAAAGAGAGAAAGAGACAGAATGCATGACAATCATAGTCAAAGAGATCTGGAGCCAAGCTGCTGGCTCATTCACATACCCTGTGGGCCTATGGGGATATAACAGTGAGAAGCATTAAGTCGTTAAGTCTTTAGGATCACGGTCTTTCATCATGCGATCATCACCTGCAGGATAGGAACAGTGATATAGTGATTTAGAGTTTGATATGAGGCTAGATCTGATCAAACATTAGGAGGATAATCATCTTTGTGCTGCTGATGAGACAGGCAATGACACCGCTTTCCATAATGAATCAGTAAATCACTGACGACAGTGTTCTTTTGGGCAGAGAAGAGCAGGCTGTACATTATACGGTATCATCACCTCCTCGCCCTGATCATGCCCTGGCCTTTCATCAGATTCTTCACAAAATTCACCAGCATCCCCCCAAACCTAACCTAAGCCGAGAGTAGTGTGTGGTGTGTGTAGACTTAAAACAATAAAGATGAAGAGTTCACTCCTGTCTCTTGCTTTGTTTGCTCTCGTGACATCCCTGATACCAACTTCATGCTACTGTTTGTCTCCAAATCCTGATATCAAGCTAAAATCACCTCTAGAAGGTGTCACTGTTTCAATGAAAGATAGGATTATGTGCTGCCACTCCGAAGCAGACAGGTCCAGACCTAAAAGTAGCTGTTCACAGTTTCAGGCAAAGGTAAGAAAAGTGTAGATATGCATTAAAATGGAAGTCCCCAGGGAAGAATCAGAAGTCCCCATTGAAGAAGGCACCGGAACCTCTGGATCCAGGGCGGCAAAGCTGTTTCTAGTCTGTGTCAAGTCTGGGCTTACCTTCACCAAGGAGGCCCCCATTGCCAGAGGTTGCTTTTTTCGACTTCCACGGCGAGTGACATATCTCCATGGCTGGTTGGTAGGATCGAGAACAGGAACATCCACCAAGTCATCCAGGTGCATCCTACTAACTCCATTCTCCAGGGAAGGGAGAGACCCCTTCGGGGAGGGATCCCTGCCGAGTGTCGGCCAGTCAGTTGTGGAGAGCTGACACGGCGGCAACACTCCCACCAGGCCAGAACGGCATCCGGCTACTGGGTTAGAAGAGAAGGAAAATGTAGGCGGGCGTGGATTCCCCAGTAGCTTGTGTAATTTCGCTGCTTGTTTGCTAAGAGTAGCCACTTCGCCCCTATCGACCTCTGCAAGCAAGTAGTTACTAAACTCAGCGAAAAAAGAAACGTCCTCTCACTGTCAACTGCGTTTATTTTCAGCTAACTTAACATGTGTAAATATTTGTATGAACATAACAAGATTCAACAACTGAGACATAAACTGAACAAGTTCCACAGACATGTGACTAACATAAATAGAATAATGTGTCCCTGAACAAAGGGGGGTCAAAATAATCAAAAGTGACAGTCAGTGTGGCCACCAGCTGTATTAAGTACTGCAGTGCATCTCCTCCTCATGGACTGCACCAGATTTGCCAGTTCTTGCTGTGAGATGTTACCCCACTCTTCCACCAAGGCACCTGCAAGTTCCCAGATATTTCTGGGGGGAATGGCCATAGCCCTCACCCTTTAGTAAAATTCACAAGGTGAAAAATGAATGGTGGTGTAGAGTATTATAACTCAGGCTAGTAAAACATATGTGTGTGTGTGCACGCATGCATAAATTGGTGTGTGTGTGTTATGTGTGTCTGTATTCATGTTTATGTGTGTGAGTTTCCTTCTCTCAGAGTTCATGTATCGATGAGCAGTCAGATAAGGAAAT
>QNTS01001393.1:85209-137134 GCA_003317085.1 Hucho hucho
GACAGGGTGGGAGAGACATGGGGGGAGGAATGAATAGGGAGAGTGGGAGAGAGAGATGGAGAGGGAGGGAGGAAAAAAGGAGATAGTAAGGAAATGGAAATTAAACATTTTAAGAATGAGAGTTGGTGAGACAGAAAGAGACAAAAGAGTTATAGCAGACTGTGTGCATGTGTGTGTATCCAGAGATAGTGGGGATAGCCAGCAGGTCTCTCTTGTGCTTGACAGAGTTGTCAGAAAGCATAACCCTGCGCCCTTCTGTTTTAGGAACGGAGGGTGTGCATTCCTGCGTCAGAGAATGGAGGGACGAGACCTTGGAGGTGTCTTTTAGAGAGCGACTGATAGAAAAGACGGACGTACGGACAGACAGACATACAGATAGATTCAATATTATGTGTTGTATGTGCAGGGCATACTGTAATGTTTAAGGCCTATTAAAGTACATCACTACTAAGCTGTAAATGCACTACTTTCTGGTACACAACAAGATGAAGATGACTTCCCTATTATGCCATTTCTTTACCATGGCTTTCTAAAGCTAATCCTGTATGTGATGTGTTGTGGAGTCTGTCCTAAGGCTAGGAGATATCATGTGCAGCATCGTGCCAGATTGGGGATGTATACTCATCCACCGTGCCAGATATATGTCAATTCACCACTGCCCTTGGCTAAGTCACATCTCTGCACACACACACCATCAGTAGCACTAATGCCAACCGCAAGATAATTCTTCCCCCAAGTTATACACACTAAAACGCTCTCTCTCTCTCTCTCTCTCTCTCTCTCTCTCTCTCTCACACACACACACACACCCCTATCCAAGCCACCCTAACCAGGGCTCCAGGCCACATGCAGAGACATGAATAGTCCTGCCTATCCCACTCCAACGTCCCACTTCAACCTCCTGTGGGAAAAAGTCATTAACTACCAACTGATTTGGGGTTGTGTGTGTGCGTGCGTGCGTGTGTATGTGCAAGTTGGAGCGTATGTGTATAAGCGTGTCTGAACATTTTCATGAGTGGATGTGTGTAGGTGAGAGAAAGTTCACCCGATGATCTGTCTTTTACTAAATATAATTGTACGATTCCAATCAATCTAAGTAATTTATATTCTAGGTGTAAGCCGTTTTTGTATGCTATCTACTTACCTAACAGATTTAGCTATTTGATTGTGTGTTTCAGCACCCCTGTAGGTCTCAAAAAATATATATGTAAATGTTATTTTATGAAACATTGAGTTTGGCCTTGCTTCTATTAGCCCATAGAAACGCAATGAATTACACACAGGTTCCACTGTGAATGGAATAGCATTCGTACAATATCATACGAATTATATGATGTATAGTATCACGTCTTACCCGGTCGTGCAATAGCATAAATCAACAGCCAATCCAGTAGGGTCTGGAAGCTATACTGAGCTTCCATTGGTCAATCATGCTGCAATATCGCCGAGTATTTGCATAAAGTTCACCTTTCCCCAACTTGGGTCCTGCCCTGTTCACGCTCCCCAGCCTGGCCTCAGAGCCATATGAAACATACAGTATTTTACGTATTTCTGAGCATCTCCAAGACGTATTATACCTACTAATGATCTAGTTACTTTAGACAGAAACGAAAGTTGGTAGAGGAGGATCTGTGACCGTCTAATGTTGCGTCTTCAAGTCATGGACATCTGTAACATTTTAGCTAACCCTTCCCCTAACCCTTATTCTAAACTTAACCCAATTCACGTAACCTGCTACATAATCACACCGCCCATCTGAGCATAAGTGAGCTGATATAAGACAGGTATATTGCTGAACTTGGAGTTATGGCTGGAAATGCCAGTGCGCCAGTTTTTACGTGACGAAATTGCAAAATAACGTGTGTTTGACACTTGGGAGCCATAATGCCAGCCAAAAATAGAGCCCTGTATTTTACAGATTGCAGTTGGTTTGGGATCAGGTTGGCAGTAAATATACAATCCAGATGGCTGTGTGTTAAGACATCACTGCATTACAATGAGATGATCAAGATGTTTGCTGGGACAGCAACCAGTCATGACAGGTCCAGGCAACACAGCCAATGTTAGTTATGGAATAATACAAAGACATGCAGCTGTTACAGAGAACTTGTCTGCTTGCTCCCTGGAATCAACTATGCAGTTAACAGGTTACACAACATGAAGCTATCTGGCTACTCCTCTACGCTTGATGTAAATAAAAACATTGGCACTGCTCTTCATGGCTTCAGTGTGTGTGTGTGTGTGTGTGTGTGTGTAACACACACACACACACACACACACACACACACACACACACACACACACACACACACACACACACACACACACACACACACACACACACACACACACACACACACACACACTGAATTCATGTGTGCGCGGTTGCGACTGTGCGAGTGTGTGTGTTTAAATCTACAGCTTGTCAGCGTCAGAGAGCAGTTGGTCCACATTAGCCTGTCTCCTGCCAAAAGGCTCGGAGCAAAGTCTTATCTTGTTGTTTACTGTACAATGTGATGAAGACAAAACCAAAATATTATAAACGTTCACCACACTCACTCTGATGGTATGCCATATTCTCGACAGCTGGAAAACCAGACATGGAGTTTCACAGAGAAAGACAAATATCAATCACTTAAACTTTCAAGATAAATCAATAAATGTTCAAGATAAATAAAACAAAGCCAGATCAGAAAGGGAACCGGAGTGCCTGCATCAGCTGACACATCAGCTGAGAATGCACCAACTAGATGGTAGTAACAATCACACCTAGTTATTTGGCAGTCTATTTAATCTGACCGGGTCTGCTCACACATCCTGCTGCTGCTTGCTGCTAGCGCTTGTAGGCTACGTGTTTGCTTCTTCTGCTGCATTGATGCTGCTGCTGTAACTAGCTGTACTCTCTATGCTGCTGTTTCTGAAATGACATTTTCTTTTGCGAATTCTCGCTAACTGTGTTTGGACCTGGACAGCGTCTTTCAATATGCTCATGTTGCAATGTTTGGCTGCTGCGGGGACGACATTGATTCGAGGATCGACCAAGTTTCTGCTCTACTGTTGCCAGTCAATAGCTAAGTAGAATTAGTCTTGGGAGTAGCCTATGGTATACTTTGTTTGTTCCCAATGGCAGCTTTCGGGCAGAGTCTATCCGCTCAGTGAACACACACCCCAACATGGAGAATCCAACACTCCAACATGGAGGAAGTAGTCTATGCTAGGCTAGCTATACAGGCCTATGCATCAATATATAGTGAGTGAGTAGCAATGTTTTCTGATCATAAGCAGAAGATGGTACCTATCACAGTATTTCAGTCTCTATGCAGCCACTCATTGGTTTAGTGGAGCATCAATATCATAGTAGCTATCACGCAGCTCACGATACCACTGAAAGGCTCTATCAGCAATAGCCTACATTTTATGGGTCATCTGTTACAATAGTTAGCGTGACTTGCACGGCAGTCACACTTTAAATGTTGTACAAATTATTTCTGACTATGGTTATTTTTCTTTGGAACCCTATTCCCTCAAATAGTTTGAGCTAGAAATGCATTCAATTTAACTTGCAGACTGTGAAAATATACTAAATGTATATAGGTTCAGAACTTGTATAATAGCACAGTTAAAAATATATGGCAAATAAAAATCAAAATGGATGGACATCAGAAATAGATGGGAGAGGTGGAGGATAGAGGAAGGCCAGGACTAACAACAAACAAAATAGAACTATTGTAAAATAGATTGTGTCTGTAAAATGTATATAGTATGTACTGTATCAGCTGGAAGTAGAAGCCCAAACAATCAAAAGAAATCATCCAAGACCTCAGAAAAACATTTGTAGACCTCCACAAGTCTGGTTCATCCATGGGAGCAATTTCCAAACGCCTAAAGGTGCCACGTCCATCTGTACAAACAATAGTACGCAAGTATAAACACCATGGGACCACGCAGCCGTCATACGGCTCAGGAAGGATACGCTGGAGGAAACAGGTACAAAAGTATCTATATCCACAGTAAAACAAGTCCTATATCGACATAACCTGAAAGGCCGCTCAGCAAGGAAAAAGTCACTGCTCCAAAACCGCCATAAAAAAGCCAGACTACGCTTTGCAACTGCGCATGGGGTACTTTTTGGAGAAATGTCCTCTGGTCTGATGAAACAAAAATAGAACTGTTTGGCCATAATGACCATCGTTATGTTTGGAGGAAAAAGTGGGAGGCTTGCATGCCGAAGAACACCATCCCAACCGTGAAGCACGGGGGTGGCAGCATCATGTTGTGGGGGTGCTTTGCTGCAGGAGGGACTGGTGCACTTCACAAAATAGATGGCATCATGAGGGAGGAAAATTATGTGGATATATTGAAGCAACATCTCAAGACATCAGTCAGGAAGTTAAAGCTTGGTCGCAAATCGGTCTTCCATATGGACAATGACCTCAAGCATACTTCCAAAGTTGTGGCAAAATGGCTTAAGGACAACAAAGTCAAGGTATTGGAGTGGCCATCACAAAGCCCTGACCTCAATCCTATAGAAAATGTGTGGGCAGAACTGAAAAAGCGTGTGCGAGCAAGGAGGCCTACAAACCTGGCTCAGTTACACCAGCTCTGTCAGGAGGAATGGGCCAAAATTCACCCAACTTATTGTGGGAAGCTTGTGATGAAAGAAATAAAAGCTGAAATAAATCATTCTCTCTACTATTATTCTGGTTCAGTGCAGTTAGAAAACACTAGTTGCACCACTGGTGTTCAAAATGAAATGGCATCTGCAAAAGAAAATGGTTCATCTATTTTGTTGTACTGTTACATTTGTATAGTTGTTTCATGTCCGATGCACTCAGGGTGTTAAATATCATTTGAGCTGCCACGAGAGCAAATTTTGTCATTTCACTTTTCCTGTAACACCATTCTCTATTTTTGCCACCTGCTGTATTTTCCCAACATCATTTGGTTAAATCATATTGTTATGTTTTCATTCAGTTGCAAAGGTTTACAGTCCTGGATGTGCTCTATATGCGAGCGCACAGTTGCCTCTTTGCGGTTACAATGTAGCTAAGCTGCATGCGCCTATGCGCAAAATGAAAAAGCACAAGATATTTGTATCTCTATAAAACAGCTCTTGGTAAGTAATATCGACCAAATAAGCCATTTCTAACCTTGTCTGCTGAGACAAGTTTTAAGCATTTTCATGGTGAAACTGAGACATCGCTACAAAAAAATTAAAAATACATTTTGTCATGAAGACTACGTTACTTTGCTTTGACTACATGTGCATTTGCAGGGCACAACAAAAATGTAACTAAGGCAAGCATCAAGCAGTTCTTCTTCCTAAATTCCCTTTCCCCTCCATGTCTCACTCACTCAATTGCATTCTGACCACTCCCTCTACACGAGTCCTGTGTGCACATAAGCTCACATTAGGCCTACAGAAATACATGCCTATAAAAACATATCTAACTAATGAGATAAACAAGCTACATTCCTTGCCAAATGACGACGGTGTTATCACAAATTCAAAATGGACTGGTTGATTGAAGTAGGGAAATATGTGTTCCAACAATGAGCAGCAGTTTTGGAATAATTGCATCCAGTCTGTTTTCCACTTAGGCTGCTTTGCGAACTGCTAGTGCCATTTAGAATTGTTTAGCCTATAGGGCTAGGCTATAACCCACATAAACATAGACAGTTCCACACTGAAAATATGAAAAAACATTAGTTTGATGAAGACAGAGCGTATTTTTATCAGAATCATTAAGCCTAGACCTATTCACTAAACAGATGTTGTGGCCATAATTCATCACCATGCAGTGTTCGATGTGGAATTGTCCATTTAGAAAATTCCAATGAACAGGCAGAGTAAACTATATCGAACATCTGTATATTGAAAAGAAGACAGATGTTGGTTTGTAACCCTAAAAACATTGTTGTGAACTCATCAAATTGAGCCCTGTTTCAAATGATCGCTCTTTGAGAATAACTTTTTCAGACACGAGATGCGCACCACTTTGCAATGGCAACTTTTTCATCTGGAAAAATATTCTGTCCTATTTTATTCTGTTATATTACATAATGTTTTTTTTTACAATAAAATAGATGTCTGTGATAAGGGCTCAGGAAATAAGAGCTACTTGCCTGCTAAAGGTACAAAACAAGGATATGTCATTGCACAGCCATCAGCTTCTACAAACAAGCTCCACTGCTGAGGTTACTGCCTTTTTGAAGATTGTGTTCCACGATATAATATGACCAGTTGATATTATGGTTTCAATAAATACATCTTAAATGGGTCTTGTTTTTTTATTGACTGAATATATATGGGGCAATTTAGCAATTCGGATTTGTTATCCGTTAGGCATTGTTCCGCTCTGTTGGCATACAGGCCTAGATAAATGTGCACATAAAATAAAAAAAAAATTCAAACTTGTTGCACTCCCACTTTCAGACAAAGTCAGGTTCCCATGCACACACATACAAACACACACACAAAAATCTCCTTCCCTCACTTTCGGGCTTTTAATTGTTCGCTTTGTGCATCTGGGCTGGTGTGTTTACAGAGAACATAACAGGGCCATACTAACGTCTATACATACACACTGTCTCCAAACCATCCTAGCCGCCTGAGAAATCAGAGAAATATTTATCCTGTTTAGATGTTTAGGAGGGAGAGAAAGGGTCTATGCACTAAGCCCCTTAGTGGGGCGCTGTGCAGGGAGTGAAAACATCCAGTGTAAAAAGCCCTATTAGTCTCAGGACATGGACATTAGCATGATAGTAGACTTATCCTCTGGGCTGGAGCAGAGGGATGCCGTTCCGGCCTTTGAGAGGGGGCTCCTCAAGGTGCACGCACACACACACAAACACACGTACACCCACACGCACACAGGTATACAATCACAGACATACACACACAGACATACTCATACACCACACACAACACTTTGAGAGGTGGAGCTCAGACCACAACACCACGACAGGAAAATGCAAAGGAGGCCTGTATTCAGAGCGTGAAGCACGCCAGTCCCAGTAAACTATGGGAGGGAGGGAGGGAGGGAGGGAAGTACAACTCAGATAACACATCACAAACCAACTTGCATTCAGATGAAGGTATTGAATTGTGAGAATGGTGGTTTATGCTAACGTGGATGTAAAGAAGTAGTTACCTTGGTGCTTATCTATCTCTCTCTATCATCTTTCAGTGTTGTTTATCATCTTTCAGTGTTGTTTGTTGTTGAGTTGCACATCCAAATATTTAAAGTTATAACATCTACAATAGGGAATGTGCGCTTGATTTTCTATCAAACAATCCAATTTTCATATATATTTTTTAATTGCCATGGAAATGAAGTGAGGCATACAAAAGGACACAACCTCCCCCCAAAATTCTCCCTGTTGGTCTGCCCTACTCCCCCTGTGGTGAGGGCTGAGAAGAGGAGAGGGGGAAGATGGAAGAGGAGGGGTTCAAATGGAAGGGAGGGTTAACCTGTGTAAAACAAGCTGACCAACACTTCACGCTGAGTTTGGGAGAGAAAGAGGAGCCCAGACAACAGGACAGGACTCCCTCTATCCAACACACACACACACACAATATTACTCATGCATGCACTCACGCATATCATAGCAATCATACAAAAACATGAACACATTCAAACAAACACATTCAGTAACCCAATGCTCGCAAACGCACACACACAATTACACAATCACTAATGCACATCAGAGGATGATGCTTATACACACTTTTACATACATAAATACATACATACACACACACACACACAATATACCCATTCATAGAGCTACATACATGATATGTCTGGGTGTCAGGGTTGTTGGAGTGGGGGGGTCAGCACTGCGGGGGGCAGTTATGTACAAAGCGTGTGTTTATAGTGTAAAGGGTAGAGAGAGAGGGTACACAAACGACACACAAGGAAGGGCAACTGGTGAGGAGAATGTCCTCTATTGTATCTTCTGCTGGGGGGCTAGGGGTAAAGCGGGCAGTGGGCAGAATAGACAAACATTACTGATGTCTAAAGGTGGGGGGGGTACCCCTTATAGAGGGATTATTTTTTTTGAAGAAGAAAAGACAGGCAGAAAATGTAATGGCAAAACTGGAAATGAACTGACAAGCGTTCAACCCTGCGTGTGTGTGTGTCTGTGTGTGTGTGCGTGCGTGCGTGCGTTAAGATCGAGGGGACACCACAAGAGAGGGCTTTGAAAATATGATAAATTGCTGTTAATAATATCAACATGAGGGTTTTCAAGATGAGGCAAGACGTTTTGAGATTAGACAGAGGAAGGAGTCAATATTGGTGTTGGTGGGCATTAGGAAAAGACCTGTCTGGACAAATACAACAGAGAATAAAACATTTGCAGCTGATGTCAATGTTTGAATAGTGATCCTAATTGTTTGCACAGAGATGAGGTCTGACTTGGTTTAACGTTATCAGACATGTCAGTCAGTCCCAGTGTGGTGTTCTGAGCCAGACAGCACAGACAGACCTCCATGGATTATTTTTATTTATTTATTTAACCTTTATTTAACTAGGCAAGTCAGTTAAGAACAAATTCTTATTTACAATGACGGCCTACCCCGGGCCAAACCCGGATGATGCTGGGCCTCCCAATCAAGATGCAGCATGGATTCGAACCAGGGACTGCAGTGCCTTAGACCGCTGCGCCACTCGGGAGGGTGAGTGGAGCAAGTATAGCTATGTATGGGGACTAGTAATATCAGACTGAGGCTACTGATAAATAATGATTTGAATAATAATGCAAACATTTAGCAGGCATTTTTATCTTACTGTAAACACGTGGCCATTCAAATCCACAACTTTGGTGGGTTTAGCATTATCAAACATCCCCCTGGAGGCTTTAGGCTGCATCTACTGCTTAGAGTTTGTCATGGGCCAGGAAAAACTCCAGGCCATGGGTGGGACTGGAGAAGGGATGGCCTAATAATAAATATTGTACATTTTTATAGTAATATGGTAATTTAGCAGACACTTATAATTACATGGACTTACACTATGCACGTACTGTATATTCAACACGAGGCCATACAGGACTCAAACAAACAAAGTGCTACACAAATCTACTGAGCCACTTGAATCAGGGAATCCGGTAACCCTATTGAGGCAACATTTACTCTGAATTCCTGGTATGAGAAAGAAGGGTCCTCCCTCTCTTTTAAAAGGGGATCTTTCCATCTCAAGGTTCAACAGTTGGTTGCAGACTGTACATTTTCGAGGTAATGTATTACAAGGTTGTAACTGCAAAACCACGTCTGTCATGTCTGGTGATAGCATAGCGCTCCCACTGCGACACCGCTGAACTTAAGGAAAATGAGGGAGACATTACACATGAGATAGAGAGCATAAGTATGCAAATAAAAGCATGACAAGTCTTTCAATGGTAGAGGATCAGGTGATAATTTCATACAGCTTCTGTCTGTCTTCCACGTTATTCAGAATGTTTCACTACCCAGCATTAAACCAGCTATTAGTTTGTTTTGAGTAACAATGTTTATGAGAAGAACGTCAGGTTCAACTGACGATCTTGTGCCTTTAGAAGAGGTTTTGTGTATCAATAGGGCAACAGTAAATGTTTCCATTACCCATCTAATAGAATGGGTAATGGTAGAATGGTACCCATCCAGTTTGTGTGTGTGTGTGTGTGTGTGTGTGTGTGTGTGTGTGTGTGTGTGTGTGTGTGTGTGTGTGTGTGTGTGTGTGTGTGTGTGTGAGAGAGAGAGAGAGTGCATTTGTGCGTGCATACGTACATGTGTGTAAAGGTATCCCTGGAAGAATATGCTGGGCCCGCCCAGCGCTTTGATGAATGGGTCTGAGGCTTTGTCCCACAATGCCCTTCACTTCATTACTGTCTCACAGAACAGATGGTGCCTTTCACAGAAGCCCTCCCACACACATGCAGACACAAACACACATATAAACTCAGCAAAAAAAGAAACGTCCTCTCATTGTCAACTGCGTTTATTTTCAGCAAACTTAACGTGTGTAAATATTTGTATGAACATAACAAGATTCAACAACTGAGACATGAACTGAACAAGTTCCACAGTTCCATGTGACTAACAGAAATTGAATAATGTGTCCCTGAACAAATGGGGGGTCAAAAAGTAACAGTCAGTATCTGGTGTGGCCACCAGCTGCATTAAGTACTGCAGTGCATCTCCTCCTCATGGACTGCACCAGATTTGCCAGTTCTTGCTTTGAGATGTTACCCCACTCTTCCACCAAGGCACCTGCAAGTTCCCAGACATTTCTGGGGGGAATGGCCCCAGCCCTCACCCTCCGATCCAACAGGTCTCAGACGTGCTCAATGGATTGAGATCCGGGCTCTTCGCTGGCCATGGCAGAACACTGACATTCCTGTCTTGCAGGAAATCACGTACAGAATGAGCAGTATGGCCGGTGGCATTGCCATGCTGGAGGGTCATGTCAGGATGAGCCTGCAGGAAGGGTATCACATGAGGGAAGAGGATGTCTTCCCTGTAACGCACAGCATTGAGATTGCCTGCAATGACAACAAGCTCAGTCCGATGATGCTGTGACACACCGTCCCAGACCATGACGGAACCTCCACCTCCAAATCGATCCCGCTCCAGAGTACAGGCCTCATTCCTTCGACGATAAACGCGAATCCGACCATCACCCCTGGTGAGACAAAACCGCGACTCGTCAGAGAAGAGCACTTTTTGCCAGTTCTGTCTGGTCCAGCGACGGTGGGTTTGTGCCCATAGGCGACGTTGTTGCCGGTGATGTCTGGTGAGGACCTGCCTTACAACAGGCCTACAAGTCCTCAGTCCAGCCTCTCTCAGCCTATTGCGGACAGTCTGAGCACTGATGGAGGGATTGTGCATTTCTGGTGTAACTTGGGCAGTTGTTGTTGCCATCCTGTACCTGTCCTGCAGGTGTGATGATTGGATGTACCAATCCTGTGCAGGTGTTGTTACACGTGGTCTGCCACTGCGAGTACGATCAACTGTCCGTCCTGTCTCCCTGTAGCGCTGTCTTAAGCGTCTCACAGTACGGACATTGCAATTCATTGCCCTGGCCACATCTGCAGTCCTCATGCCTCCTTGCAGCATGCCTAAGGCACGTTCACGCAGATGAGCACAGACCCTGGGCATCTTTCTTTTGGTGTTTTTCAGTCAGTAGAAAGGCCTCTTTAGTGTCCTAAGTTTTCATAACTGTGACCTTAATTGCCTACCGTCTGTAAGCTGTTAGTGTCTTAACGACCGTTCCACAGGTGCATGTTCATTAATTGTTTATGGTTCATTGAACAAGCATGGGAAACAGTGATGAAACCCTTTACAATGAAGATCTGTGAAGTTATTTGGATTTTTACGAATGATCTTTGAAAGACAGGGTCCTGAAAAAGGGAGGTTAATTTTTTTTGCTGAGTTTATATAGAGAGAAAGAGAGAGAGAGAGAGAGAGAGAGAGAGAGAGAGAGAGAGAGAGAGAGAGATACTTTCACCTTGTCTTAAAGGGGATACCTTCACTCTGTGGTACACACACACACACACACACACACACACACACACGGAGCAAGCCATGCCCTCTTAATGGATTCTACACCACAAGCCCCAGTCCTCTAGCACCTCCCTGATTCAGAGGGGTTGGGTTAAATGCAGACACATTTCGGGGTTTAATACATTCAGTTGTGCAACTGAATAGGTGCCCCATTTCACTTTCCCTTCTCAGCCAAGGCGTTGGCATAATTTACTGATCTGAAAATCAACCAAGAAAACAATTAAATGAGATCACGATTATAAAATGTTAAACAAACAACAGAGGAATTAATTGAATGAGTCGAGGAATAAACATAGTCCTAAGGTTCTATCTTCTGATTGGGAATGTCACTTGCCTGCTGAGGAACACAAACACAATCGCATTAAAGTGGAATTTCACCCTGGCTCTGCCACGGCATATAGTCATTACTATATCAACAACATTACATTTTTATCATAAACATCACAATTATCAAAACCACAAGCTAGAACTAGCACATTTTAATTTCACTGGTAGAATCGGGAAGTTTCAACTTCCTGTGTATTAATCTGCTCATAGTGAACCACAAAGTCTGGCATTCATAGCGAATGCAGATACCGCCCGCTAAGTTAGAAAGGAGCGTGCCCACAACATTGGATGATGGCTTGTACCTCGAATGAACAACACACAGCAATCTCAGAACTTCTGTCGCCAAGATTATATTTTGGACAATTTTTGTTTTTCATTAACGTTTGTCATCATGCCGGTTGTGTTCAGTGCCTGGCTGTCCTAATTACACACAAGCACAAAAATGAGTTATCTTTCACCGTTCTACCTACCAGAGATTTACCCTGATGCTGCCAGTGGGTTGTGGCTGTCAACAATCAACAGAGGGATTTTCAAGCTGAACTGAAACCATTTCGACGACAGCTGAGAAATGATGCGATACAATCAATTTATTTCCTTCACAACAAAACGGAAGATTCTCGATTAGAGGTAACCTAATGTTAGCTAGCTTGTTAGTCTAGCTGGACTAGCTAGGTAGGTTACCTAGCTAGCTAATGTTACAGCCTTGTATTGAAGTTATCAGCTAAATCATATATACATTTTTTGGTATACACACTACCCATCAATTTAGCATATGCCATGGTAGTCACTGCTAGACTGGTAGCTACCTTCAGCAGATTAAACATGTTTGTTTGTTCATTCTATCTTTGACTGACGTTAGCTAACGTAAGCTAGCTAACGTTAGCAAATGAGAGTAGCTCAATCTGGTAGCCATCTATTTCACCACTGTCTGGAAATCACTCCATTACTAAAAATAGAACTGCCGATATAGCTAAATCACTCTGTTTGTGTGTTGGTAGCAATGATATGGTGTCTAAGGTTGGTTAGTTGGTTCTCTGTCAGTCTCAGCTGGCTCACAATCTTTCTGCCATTTAAATGACGCTAGTTAGCTAACATCAAACTGCCAATATTGAAATGTCTATTTTAGGTATGCTTAGCTAGCCAGTCTAATATAAGTCAATACAATTAGTTGGGTGGTTAAATTGTGTATTGTTGTGTATTTTGTTGTTGGTGGTACATGATCTGATTCCACCAACAGGCGCTTCCAACCCCTAGCTGCACAAGGTGAAGGTAAGATGGCAAAAATATTTACAAACTGAAGGCTAAGATAGCTAAAGCAGTAAGCATGGTATAAACATGAATTGGGTAATGCTTGTATGGTTTGTGCTATGGGGTTACAGGTGGTTAGATGTAGCCTGAGGACCACAGAGTACCTTCCAGACCATGTAGGGTGCTAGGGGGTAACTAGCCCCCCTAAGAACAATTTCAAATTACTGACATAAAAAAAGCAATGCTTGGAGAAAAAAATTGGTATGTGGATGAAGGTCATGCTTAAGCGGATAAACTACAAAGGGAAAATAAATGGCTACAGTTTACACTTTTTTTTGTTATTTCATGAAATGTTGTTTTTAGAAAATGGGTCTTCTTTTTAAGTACCGGGGTAACCAGCAAGGGACACTGAAATGTATAAGACTACAACAGTAATGACCCAACCACTTCATTCTCAAAACACAATAAAGACTTCCCCTGCAAAGGGCTACTACTGACAAGAATGATCTGTCAAAGTCAATGGGCTGGGGAGGTTTATAGACAGTATACTTTGAGATGAGGAAAGGGGTTTTGGTTGTGCAGGGTTGTACTTGGCGATCCTCTTGTCATCAATACCTGGAGGTGGTCTTGAGGAGGGCCGACCGGTCTCTCCAGGGATGACAACAGCGGCGGACAAACATCTGGGCAGAAGGTATGCTGACCTCTTCTTCCTGCTCAGGGAAGAGCAGGGGCTGATACCCCAGGGAACACTCAAAAGGTGATAGGCCCGTGGCAGAGCAGGGAAGGGTGTTGCGGGCATATTCGACATAGACAAGCTGCTGGCTCTAGGTGGTGGGATTGGCGTAGACCAGGCAGCGCAGAGTAGTCTCTAAGGCCTGGTTGGCTCGCTCTGACTGGCCGTTGGACTGGGTGTGGAACCCGGAGGACAGGCTGGTCGACGACCCAATGAAGGTGCAGAACGCCTTCCAGAACCGGGACAAGAACTGAGGATCCCGGTCAGAGACCATGCTACTGGTAGTCCATGGATCTGGAATACATGCTGCACCATGAGCTGGGCCATTTCTTTGGCAGAGGGTAGCTTGGGGAGAGGAATGAAGTGAGTGGCTTTGGAAAACTGATCCACCACGGTCAGGATGGCGGTATTGCCATCAGACAGGGGGAGACTCGTGACAAAGTCCAGGCAGATGTGAGACCAGGGACAGGCAGAGGTTGGAGGAGACCAGCCGAAGCTTGCTGAGGAGTCTCGTTCTGTGCACAGATCGTGCGTGCAAGTGGTGACGAATGCGGAGACGTCAAGAACCATGGTAGGCCACCAGACGCGTCTCACAAATGGGAACCCGGGAGAAGCCTGGAAGAGTGGGCCAACTACCGAACCAGGCATGAGGTAGGAAGGATGGTCATGAGGTAGGAAGGATGGTCTCAGGATTCCAGGGTAGTAGTCGAGGGGCTATAGAGGCGTGACAGAGCATCCGGCTTGACATTCTTTGATCCCGGCCGGTAGGAGAGGGAGAAGTTGAAGCGGGTGAACAGTAGGGCCCACATAGCCTGCCTGGAATTGAGGTGCTTGGCCGTGCTGAGATATTCCAGGTTCTTGTGGTTGGTCCACACAATGAATGGATGTTCCACCCCCCTCCAGCCAGTGTCTCCACTCCAACGCCATCTTCACCACGAGAAGCTCCATGGCGTAGAGGCGGTGGCAGAAGAAGGTGCAGGGACGTAACTTGAGGTCCATGGCAGACCACTGGGACAGGACAGCCCCCACTCCGACATCTGAAGCATCGGCCTCCACCACGAACTGGCGGACGGGTTAGGATGAACCAAGATGGGAGCTGTGGTGAAGCGATGTTTGAGATCCTGGAACGCCCGGTCGACAGCTGGGGACCATGTGAACAGAACCTTGGGAGAGGTGAGTGCAGACAGGGGAAAGCCAGGGTGCTGTTTCCCCGGATAAAGTAGCGATAAAAGTTCCCAGGACATGTTGCAGCTGTACTCTGGCCGTAGGCTGAGTACCGCTCTCACCTTCCCGGGATCCATCTGTACACTCCCTGAAGCAATGATGTAAGCAAGAGAGGGGATGGTGGGGCGATGGAATTCACACTTCCCTGCTTTTACAAAAAGCTGGTTCTCCAAGAGGCATTGGAGAACCTGTCGGACGTGGAGCACGTGTTCTTGGTTGGAGTGGGAGAAGACGAGGATGTCATTGAGGTAGACGAAGATGAACCGGTTCAACATGTCGTGGAGAACATCATTATCCAGAGCCTGGAACACAGCAGGGGCGTTAGTAAGGCCAAATGGCATGACCAGATACTCGTAGTGACCGCTGGCCTTGTTGAAGGCAGTTTTCCACTCATCCCCTTCCCGTATCCGCACCAGGTGGTAGGTGTTCCAGGCTCAAAGGCCGAGGAGAAGAGAGGTAGTGGGTATCAGTTCTTCACAGTGATGTTGTTGAGACCTTGGTAGTCGATGCACGGGCGGGAAAGACGGATGAACCCAGCAGCTAGGGAGTTTCCAATGTAGGTCTCCATAGCCTTGGTCTCCGGACCCGACAGAGAGTACAGTCGTCCCCGGGGCAGAGTGGTGCCTGGGAGAAGGTCAATCCCGCAGTCATATGGTCAGTGTGGCGGCAGCGAAGTGGCCCGGGCCTTACTGAACACCTCCCGGAGGTCCTGGTACTCCGCGGGATTGGCGGAGAAGCTCGGGGCAAATTCCGAGCTCCTAGGAAGACGTCCTGGTGCAGGCTGCACTGACTTCAGGCAATGGGCATGGCAGAACGGGCTCTAGCCCATGATGGCACCGGCAGACCAGTCAATGAGGGGATTGTGTCGCTGGAGCCAGGAGAATCCCAATACCACAGGAACCTGAGGAGACTTAATGAGCAGGAACTGGATTGTATCGCTGTGGTTCCCTGACACACGTAGCTTGATGGGGTTGGTATTGTGGGTGACCCGGCCTATAGAGCGCCCGTCCTGTGCTTTAACGTCCATGGGAATGGAGAGGGGCTGAGTGGGGATATCCAGCTCGGAAGCCAGGGTAGCGTCCATAAAGCTCTCATTGGCCCCAGAGTCGATGAGTACCGAAGAGATTTCGATCGGTTCCCCCACAGCAACATGACATGAAAGGGGATGCAAGTAAGGGGAGGGGAAAGGTTATCCGTATGGCCCAACCAGAGTACTCGCTCCTACCGGTGAGCCGTGTCTTTTAGTGGACAGGTGGAGACGAAATGATCAGTAGTCCCGCAATACATGGAGCTCGAAGTGTGAAGCCTGTATAGCCGTTCAGCTGGAGACAGCCTAGCTCTGCCTAGTTGCATGGGCTCAGGAAGAGGTGAATTGGCAGTCTTCAGAGGCTCTCGGGGGATCTCGGGTAGCCTCGGGTTCTCTCAGCAATGGAGTCGTCGGGGACTTCCGGGATACCTCGGAGGCGAGGTGGAATCCATGGATGGGCGAGTGAAATTGAATCTTCTCTCCTTCCTTCGTTCCCGTAGTCGCCCATCGATCCGATTGGTCAAGGCGATGAGCGAGTCAAGATCCGTCGGTAGTTCCCGGGCAGCAAGCTCGTCCTTTACTTCCTCCGATACTCCATACAGGAAAATGTGCTTCCGGGTTCCAGGCACTCTCAGCTGCCAACATGCGTAAATCCATTGCGTAGTCTGCCACACTGCGGGAGCCTTGCCGAAGCTGGAGTACTTCCGGGCAGCCTCTCTCCCGGACAATTGAGCATTGAAAACTCTTTACCTCTGCCACAAACTCCTCCAGACTGAAGCATACGACCGACTGTTGTTCCCATACTGCCGTAACCCAGGCGAGAGCCCTCCCGGATATCAGCATGATGAGGCACGCTATCTTAGAGGGGAAGAAGGAGGGCTGCAGCTTGAGGATGAGTGAACACTGAGCAAGAAAAGCCCAAAAGGTGCCCGACTCTCCATCGAAGCGCTCCGGGGGAGGTAAGTGGGGTTCCCGGGAAACCGGGGTGATGACGCTACTAACAGCCAGGTTACTGAGGGGCTGGGAGGTTACCGTCATGGTAGGCTGCCTAGTAGACAACCCACAGAATTGCTCCAGCAATGTGTTCAATGCTTGATTGTGGCGTTTGGCCAAGGTCTGGAACCCTTCCACAAGACCCCGAAGCAACTCCTTGTGCCTTCCAATGGTGGCACCTGGGGAGGAGAGGGCGTTGCGGAGCTGGTCCGAGTCTGCTGGGTCAGTCATGGCCAGTTCGTACTATCACATTGCAGGTGTGACCCAGATGCAGACAGTGTCAAAGAAACAAAAATATAATACAGGGGCAGGCAAACAACAGGTCAAAGGGTCCAGAACGGCAGGCAGTCTCAGGGTCAGGGCAGGCAGGGATCAATAATCCAGTGAGGTGGGGCAAGGTATAGAATGGCAGGCAGGCTCAGTGCAGGCAACAGGGTCAAAACCGGGAAGGACTAGGAAACAGGAGCAAGAAACAGACAGGGGCAGGGGAACAAACACTGGTAGGTTTCACAAACAAAATGAACTGGCAACAGACAAACAGAGAACACAGGTATAAATACACAGGGGATAATGGGGAAGATGGGCGACACCTGGAGGGGGGTGGAGACAGGCACAAAGACAGGTGAAACAGATCGGGGTGTGACACAACCAGCTAATTATTTGAATCAGGTGTGTTAGATTAGGGTTGGAGTTAAAACCTACAGGACGGTAGCTCTCCAGGAACAGGATTGGAGAGCCCTTATGTAGAACCACCATAAAATAAATATGGATACTTTATAGCAATCTTCTAAATTGGTCTGCCCTTATGGATTCACAGAAGATATTTATATAAGCTGTACAGGGCTCTGTAGCATCAAACATATGCTATACATTCAGATATACTAGGAATGTTTGTTTATTTGACAAAATCTAAAATATAGGAGAGTGTACACTATTTCATGCTATCTCAAGATAACTGGGTATTCAACAATAATGTTATATGGTAAAATGAACATACAAAACAATGTGTATGAACAGTGTAATACAGTTCAGTGTGTCCGGGTGTGTCTCAGTTGTAGAGAGACACAAGTGCAGAGAACTGTAACTACAAATTGTTACACCAGACTTGAAATAGACAAGATGGCGGCATTCACATTGTTAGCTTACTTTATGGAGCAAAAAAAGTATTTATTTTAATAACGGAGCATTTTCTAAATTCAAACTGACACAGAAATTCTAATTGACTTCCGTTTCTGAGAAGAATCGAGGATGAAGGTTAGTAGAAAATTCTCTGTGCTGCACCAAACAGTACCTATAATGTAACTCCCAATAATGGATACCAAAACTATTTGGTTAAATGACATTATCTGGTGTAACAATCTGGAGCTAAGAGAACTGGTGATCCGTAGATGATGGGAGAGGGGGTCATGATAAAATTGCCATTCCAAAGAAGTTCAGGGAATACTTGTAAAGCTGTAGGAGGAGTGTTGTCATGGTCAAACTGTCATTCAGCTCCTCATGAGTCATTTGCTTGAAATCCAGCATAATGTCTAATCCCTCGAGAGGGATACAGTTCACGAGATACAGTTCTGCCACAATGACACGCAGGCAAAGGAATTCTGTTTCTGTATCTAGAATCCCCTCCAGGAAGAAGCACAGGCACCACACATTATTGTCTGTAAGAAAAAACAAAAACAATTATTGTACAGTTTGAACAACAGTTGAACTGTGCCAGCATAACATCAACAATAGGGTAGACTAGTTGAACATGCATACATGTGCACAAGCACAGAGATTACATTTACAACAATATCTAGCCTAATATAAATATATATGGCCTAAACCTTTGCACAGTGACCAGAAAGTACACATGTACCTGGGTAGGTATGCAAACAGTATCTACCTACAGCCATGTCCATCAGGCATGCTTAGGCAAACCTTTTTATAGTAAAACCAGCTTCAATGTCAACCCTCGTCAATTATGTTACATAGATATTTAGTAAAATCTTTACAGTTGCTGATGTTACACATTTGCTAACAAGTTAGAAATGCGAGGTGTGGTGCATGTCTTCAACCAGGATCTCAGCGATCACTGCCTCATTGCCTGCGTCCGTAATGGGTCCGTGGTCAAACAACCAACCCTCATCACTGTCAAACACTCCTTAACTACTTAGGGAGAAACAGCGCACTAGCGGGTTGCTCCCGACACTACCCGGTGAAATGTAAGGCGCCAAATTCAAAATCCAAAAGTTGAATTATTAAACATTCATCAATATACAAGTGTTGCATAGTCATCAAAAGCTCTGATTCTTGGCAATATCACAGCGTTGTCAGATTTTAAAAAGGCTTTACGGCGAAAGCACAACATTTGATTGTTTGAGGATAGCCCCTCTCATATTTTATGCATTACCATAAATCCATAACCAAAGTGGGTCTCATAAAACGCATAAAATCGCTAATATAAAATCCCTTACCTTTCGAAGAACTTCTGCTGAAGGCTTCCCAAGTGTCCAACGAAGACATCCAATGGTTCTTTTGTTAGAAAAAGTCATTTATTATATCCATTTTTTTTATTTATTTCCCCCACTGTAACACAGCAGGATGCTAGCCAGCAATACACAATATGGGTTTCAGTAGATAAACTAAAGATAGCTAGCTAGTTAGGTGGCTTGCAGGAAAAATTAATTACTAAACTAGACACCATATTTGTCATCTGCCCTCTTGGTGGTGGCATCAGCTGTAGCTGAGCTTCTAACATTATCTAAATCCAACTCTTTGTTTCAAATCATATATATTTTTTATCATTGAAATGGCTACTGGTAGTTGTTTACCTAGCTAACTTAGTTAGCTACATAGCTACCTACCTATAATTTATGGGGGGATTTCCCCCCACTGTAACACAGCAGGATGCTAGCCAGCAATACACAATATGGGTTTCAGTAGATAAACTAAAGTTAGCTAGCTAGCTAGGTGGCTTGCAGGAAAAATTATTTACTAAGCTAGACACCACATTTGTGACCCAATTCAGGAAACTAGGCATATGACGCAAGTCACGACTTCACAGGAGAGCTGTTTGAACATAATTTTTTTTTTTTATAAAAGATGTTTTTGGGCAGAAATGCTTTCTCGAACGTGTGAACGTTCATGTGCCTTAATATCCAGCTTGTATGCCATCTGTACATACTAATAAAATTGTTAAATTACGAGCCTAGTTGGTTTAGCCACAGAAAAAGTCAGCAACCTTCCTGCTAGCCATGATTGGCTAAGATAATGAGTGGGCTGGACATGCAGAGAGATGAGTTTGTTGTGATGGACTACTTTCTGGAGGACGATCGTGGCATGCTGAAAATGGACGATCGTGACTCTGAAAATGAATCAGTCTGCCGTGAAGCTTTCATCCATGTATACGTGTAAGAATCTAACGTTGAACCTGTTTGATTAACTAGTTATGACAATCAGTTTATATTGCTAGTTAAAGCTTGCTGTTAGCTAGCCAGCTGGAGTTTGATGGCTGGTTTGCTAATGTTACTCTTTGGATTGGGATTTTAGCTCATATTTGAGCTATCTAGCTAATGTTAACGTTTCATGTCTGTACACTATCAAAGTAAAGGAAGTCGCACACTGCATGTATAATCTCCCAACAATTTAATGGGTATTTATACCAACGTACCAACGTTTATACCAACGTACCAACGTTGGTAAATAGGGAGGCACACTAATGCCGAAACGTTGGTAAATACCCATTAAATTGTTGTGAGATTATACATGCAGTGTGCGACTTCCTTTACTTTGATAGTGTATAGTTTATTCGACGTTAGTCAGCACCTCCACACAAACTATTTTCTGGGTTTGCGCCAGCTCACGTTTAATTAAAAAAAAATGGTATCTAACGTTACATGTCTAAACAAAAGATCCCAAGTTAAAGCTTTCTGTTAGCTAGCTAATGTTAGCGGATGTTAGATGGATGGCTGGCTTGCTAGGTAACATTGAACCTGTTTGGTAGTTTAGCTAGCTATGACAATCGGTTTGTATTGGTTGTTAAAGCTTGCTGTTAGCTAGTCAGCTGGAGTTCAAAGGCTGGCTTGCTAGCTAACATTGAACCTTTTCTGTTAACTTTAGCTAGCTATGACAATCGATTTGTATTGCTAGTTAAAGTTTGCTGTTAGCTAGCCAGCTGGAGTTCGAAGGCTGGCTTACTAACGTTACTCTATGGATTGGGATTTTTGTTCATTTTTTAGTTAGCAACAGTAGTTAACGTTACATCTAAACAAAAGACCCCAAATTAAAGCTTGCTGTTAGCTAGCTAATGTTAGCGGAGGTTAGATGGCTGGCTTGCTAGCTAACATTAACTTGTATGAAGTGTGTGTAACGTTAGTATCTGGAATTAGTCTTTCAGCTTCAGCAGAACATGCCTGACTCTTCTCCACCAGTCATACAAGGAGAATGGTCTAATGCCTCCCATCAAAAATAGAGCAGGCCCAAGAAAGCACAGGTTACACCTGAAGCATGAGGACTTTCAGTGAGTGGGGAACTTTATCAACAACTACGCAGAGGATAGTGCAATAGTATTACCAAGATGCCACCCAGGACACAAATACTTTGGTGAAAACTGCTGCAATCCCATTTGACAAAAGCAGCAGTGTGGTGTCTCTGCAAGTAATCGATGACAACACTTGGTATGTAAAGCATAAACACATTTTGATTATTTAATTTACCTCCAACATGATTGGCACAACTTTTATTAATCTCACATTTTTTGTGAGGTACGTGTAGTCGGGCTGTCTTCCTTCTGAAATCTGAAAATTGCTGTCCCACATCTCAAGCACTAAGCCCAGGACAGACCTGTGCTGGCAGTGCCAGAGTAACAACTATCAGGTCTTCAGATCTGCCAATCTGCCAGAAGCTGTTAAGTAAGCCAAGCTGAAGAAGCAATAGCAGCATGTCCTGCTTATTCACAGTGAACGGTCTGTCTTCCAGATGATGTTTGCTTACTGCAAGACCTCCTGTCAAGACCTGCAGTTGTCTCTGGGGGCCCCTACTGAACCAGCAAGCAAAGACATCAGGATGCATTATAGCTTTGATTTTGCTCAACAAGTAAGCAACATTTCCTCCTTTACACTGATTAAGGACATAGAAGGATAGATAGATATACACAAACAATATACATATGAAGAAAAATATATAAATATAAAAAAAAGTTGGAAGTTTACATACACTTAGGTTGGAGTCCACTCCACAAATTTCTTGTTAACAAACTATAGTTTTGGCAAGTCGGTTAGGGCATCTACTTTGTGCATGACACAAGTCTTTTTTCCAACAATTGTTTACAGACAGATTATTTCACTTATAATTCACTCTATCACAATTCCAGTGGGTCAGAAGTTTACATACACTAAGTTGACTGTGCCTTTAAACAGCTTGGAAAATTCCAGAAAATTATGTCATGCTTTTGAATCTTCTGCTAGGCTAATTGACATCATTTGAGTCAATTGGAGGTGTAACTGTGGATGTATTTCAAGGCCTACCTTCAAACTCAGTGCCTCTTTCCTTTACATCATGGGAAAATCAAAAGAAATCAGCCAAGACCTCAGAAAAAAATTGTAGACCTCCACAAGTCTGGTTCATCCTTGGGAGCAATTTCCAAATGCCTGAAGGTACCACGTTCATCTGTACAAACAATAGTACGCAAGTATAAACACCATGGGACCACGCAGCCGTCATACCGCTCAGGAAGGAGACGCGTTCTGTCTCCTAGAGATGAACGTAATTTGGTGTGAAAAGTGCAAATCAATCCCAGAACAACAGCAAAGGACCTTGTGAAGATGCTGGAGGAAACAGATACAAAAGTATCTATATCCACAGTAAAACGAGTCCTATATCGACATAACCTGAAAGGCCGCTCAGCAACGAAGAAGCCACTGCTACAAAACCGCTATAAAAAAGCCAGACTACGGTTTGCAACTGCACATGGGGACAAAGATCGTACTTTTTGGAGAAATGTCCTCTGGTCTGATGAAACAAAAATAGATCTGTTTGGCCATAATGACCATCGTTATGTTTGGAGGAAAAAGGGGGAGGCTTGCAAGCAGAAGAAAACCATCCCAACCGTGAAGCACAGGGGTGGCAGCATCATGTTGTGGGGTGCTTTGCTGCAGGAGGGATTGGTGCACTTCACAAAATAGATGGCATCATGAGGGAGGAAAATGATGTGGATATATTGAAGCAACATCTCAAGACATCAGTCAGGAAGTTAAAGCTTGGTCTCAAATGGGTCTTCCAAATGGACATTAACCCCAAGCATACTTCCAAAGTTGTGGCAAAATGGCTTAAGGACAACAAAGTCAAGGTATTGGAGTGGCCATCACAAAGCCCTGACCTCAATCCTATAGAAAATTTGTGGGCAGAACTGAAAAAGCGTGTGCGAGCAAGGAGGCCTACAAACCTGACTCCTGTGTTCCAATGGCACGTTGTGTTAGAAAATCCAAATGTATCATTTTAAAAGGCTAATTGATCATTAGAAAACCCTTTTGAAATTATGTTAGCACAGCTGAAAACTGTTTTCCTGATTAAAGAAGCAATAAACTGGTCTTCTTTAGACTAGTTGAGTATCTGGAGCATCAGAATTTGTGGGTTCGATTACAGGCTCAAATTGGCTAGAAACAAAGACCTTTCTTCTGAAACTCATCAGTCTTTTCTTGTTCTGAGAAATGAAGGCTATTCCATGCGAGAAATTGACAAGAAACTGAATATCTCATACTACTCCCTTCACAGAACAGCGCAAACTGGCTCTAACCAGAATAGCGGGAGGCCCCGGTAAACAACTGAGCAAGAGGACAAGTACATTAGTGTCTAGTTTGAGAAACAGACGCCTCACAAGTCCTCAACTGGCAGCTTCATTAAATAGTAGCCCCCAGGATGCAAAGAAAAAGCAACTTTTCAGACTGGCCAATAAAAATAAAAGATTAAGATGGGCAAAATAACACAGTTTGTGCTCTGGTATTGTGCCTTGAGGACCATGCACAAGCTCCACCACAGTCTGGACCTTCACTTCCTAATCACAGGCCACACCAAGTTTGCCCCCGACTGGTGCTTCGGCCTCATCAAGCAGCGCTTCAGAAAGACCAGAGTGAACACTTTGTCTGAGATTGCTGGTGTTGTGAATGACAGCACTGTGACAGGGGTCAACATCCCACAACTGGTTGGACTGGAGGATGGTATGGTGCTGGTGGAAAGCTATGGCTGGCAACAACACCTGACTCCGTGCTTCAGGCCGCTGCCACATATCAAGCAGTACCAGCACTTCAGGTGAATATCCTTTTCATTGCATTGTATGAGGTTATTCTTCTTATCTAAACTTGGGAGGTGAATTGATGTTGTGCAAAGTTGTAATGTCTTCAAAAAATGTTTTGTTGTTTCCTGTTTTACAGCTTTGATGTTCTGGAGCCTGGTGTTGTTGTCGCCAAGGAGCGTTCGGACTCAGTCGTGACAATGTTTATCCTGCTGCTCAGCCACTTTACCCCTGATTGTATGCATACACCTACCTCGTCTATCTCTATCGTTATTGATATTGTTCGTGTACATACTGTATATTATTTTATTTATTTTGACACTATCTATTTCTGATATTGCTACTATGCAAGTAATCATTTGGCTGTACCATTTACACATTCTGTAGAGACCCATCCACTTAGCAAGACTTAGCAAAATATTGATATCTAAAATGAATATTGATATGTGTGGTTGTAACATGATTTTGTGACATACCACACAGACTCACTAAACACTTTGCTTCGTTTGTAAATTATGTCTGTGTTGGTCTGCGCCCCTGGCTATCCATCAATAAAAATGTAAATTATTTATACTTTAACTTCTGATACTTAAGTACATTTTAGCAATTCCATTTACTTTTGATACGTAAGTATTTTTAAACCCAAATACTTCTAGACTTTTACTCAAGTAATATTTTACTGGGTGACTTTTACGTTTACGTCAGTCATTTTCTATTAAGGTATCTTTTACATCTGGACACTGTTTACCTGGAAGTTTTCCTTATTGTAAGCTACTACCACTTTTAGTCTTAATCTTTACTACACTACTCACGGTTAGCACATGACCTCACATGTGAATCCTTAAAGAGATGGGTGGGGCTGGCTTAAGAGGATGTGAACAATGCTGAATGGCTGTAGACAAAGGAGAGCTCTCCAGTAGCTACCAAAACATTCAAGGCCCTTTTCTCAAAAGTGAGTTTACAGTGTATCAACTTTCAAAGCAGAATCACTTTCCCATTGTTCCTCAAAACTGCAGTGTATGATATACCATTTTGTAGATCTGAGTCTCTACTTTTCACCAATGTAAAACCCCAATTTCAAATTTTGCTACATACAGTGGTTCCTCCTTTAAAAGTTGCATCATACCTTGCAGGCAGCTGCACATCACTTAATTGTCAGTCATTTTTTATTTAACTAGGCAAGTCAGTTAAGAACAAATTCTTATTTACAATGACAGCTTTCCCCAGACAACACTGGGCCAATTGTGCCCACCCTATGGGACTCCCAATCACAGCCAGCTGTGATGCAGCTTGGATTTGAACCAAGGACTGCAGTGACAACTCTTGCCCTAGAGATGCAGTACCTTAGACCACTGCACCACTCAGACTTAATGCAAGTTAGTGCTAGTTTGACCACCAGAGGGAATCTTTGAGAAGCATTCGATAGTCTTCCATATTGGCATTACCAGAGACGGGGAGGGAACGCGGGAGACCGGGGTTCAATTCCTATGTCCTTGTAAATAAGAATTTGTTCTTGACTGATGTGTTATTTCATAGTTGTGACGTCTTCACTATTATTCTACAATGTAGAAAATAGTAAAAATAAAGACAAATCCTAGAATGAGTAGGTGTGTCCAAACTTTTGACTGGTACTTGCTTAATTAATTTGATTAATATTGTGGTGTTTCTATTCCATGTAAAACAAAAATCCCTCTGAGTTTCTGTTAGGTTGGAATGGAAAATATGGCGCTGTACTACGTGATGGTTGACAGTACAGTACTGGGCTATTTAGCTAAAGAATCCGTGTGGACAGGAGACTGGGGTTCAATCCCACGACAGGGAGGAAGGAGTAGGCTGTCCTTGTAAATAAGAATTTGTTCTTAACTGATTCCATATGTGTTATTTAATAGTTGTGATGTCTTCACTATTATTATACAAAGTAGAAAATAGTAAAAATAAAGAAAATTCCTGCAATGAGTAGGTGTGTCCAAACTGGTAATTGACTGGTACTTGCTTAATTAATTTGTTTAATATTGTGGTGTTTCTATTCCATTAAAAAACAAAAAACCCTCTGGGTGTCATGTCCAGGCCTGAGTCTACAGGCTGGCGTGTTTAGTTTCGTTTTTGGTGTAGGTTTTTCTGTTCTAGGTGTACTATTTCTATGTTGGGTAATGGTTCCCAATTAGAGGCAGCTGAGTGTCATTACCTCTAATTGGGAACCATATATATGTTTGTAGTTTTCACTAGGGTTTTGTGGGTTATTGTTTGTTCATAGCGTAAGTGTTTAGTTTATGTTATGTTCTATGTTACGATCTTCGTTCATTTATTTGTTATTTTCCCCAGTTACGTTGATTAAATAAATATGTATACTGGAAGCATCGCTGCATCTTGGTCCGTCCCTCAGGAAGATCGTGACAGAATAACCCACCAACAAGGGACCAAGCAGCGAGAGAGCCAGGATTTCTGGACGTGGGAGGAAATGCTGGCTGGTAAGGGACCCTGGACTCAGCCTGGGGAGTATTGCCGTCCCAAAGAGGAGCTGGAAGCAGCGGCGGCGGAGCGGTGATATTACGAGGAGAAGTATGGAGTATGGACACCCGATCGGGAGAAGTATTCTGGTACACGCCTGGCTAGAAAGCCCGAGAGCCAGCCCCCCAAAAAATTTTTGGGGGGGCACACGGGGAGGTTGGCCGGTTCAGGGTGGACTCCTGAGCTAACTCCTCGTGCTCTTTGGAGGGAGCGTTGGAGGGAGCGTCGCACTGGTAAGACGCCGTGCTATGCAGTATTGCGCACGGTGTCTCCAGTGCGCATTCATAGGCCGGTGCGCGACATTCCAGCTCCACTCATCTGTCAGGCTAGGGTGAGTGTGGAGCCTAGAAGAGTGGTGCCGGCTCTGCGCGCTAAGTCTCCTGTGCACCTTCTTGGACCAGGATATCCTGCACCGGTTCTGCGTGCAGTGTCTCCGGTGCGTGTCCACAGCCCGGTGCGCGACATTCCAGCTCCACTCATCTGTCAGGCTAGGGTGAGTGTGCTGCCTGGAAGAGTGGTGCCGGCTCTGCGTGCTAAATCTCCAGGATCCCTGTGCGCGTCGTGGACCCAGCACGGCCCGTTCCTGCTCCCCGCACCAGAGTCCCAGTGCGCATCGTAACTGTGCAGCTGGAAAGAAAAATATTACGCTTTTTTGCCAACGTTTACTGACACCGGCCATATTCAATGGGTGTTGAGCATAAATGTATTATTCTGCACTCTGGTACACTCAGACGAGAGTGCTCGGAAATCGGAGCATATAGCCAGAGCGAATTTACGAAAGCACCCGAATGTCCATTGAGAACGCACAACGACTATACCATTTAGCTAAGCTAAGAATGACAGGAATAATCAAGTCAATAAACGTTAGGTAGTTAGATAGCCTATAGTTAATATACTGTCAAGTTTGATGTATAACTACTAACGTTAGGTAGATAGCTAACATACCGGTACATACTGCTGTAATGTGGTTCATAAGGACAGCGTAGCTAACAAATTGTCAGCCAACATAATGTGTAAGGTAACTTATTTGAAAAGTCATTACTTTATTACTTTGACTAGCTACCGCGAGGACGCGCTCTATCGATTCTGTGGCTTGAGCATGCTTTTGGTGCACAGTTGATAGCGCGCTGGACTTCGGGCAAGAAGGTTGAGGGTTTGAATTCTGCTCCCTTCTTGTTTCATTTGAAGTCGTGCACAATTATCAGTTTATTATTTGCTTTATATTGCCCATTCATTGTCAGCTAGAGACACAGTAGTGCATTGGGACCCAAAAGCATAATCTGTGCTCTGGCTCCCCCTTGGTCGTTAGGGAAAATCTGGTCTGTGATAGGATGTTTTTTTTTCACACCTAGCTCGGCTATTAGACTATTCTTTAGTAAAGGTTGAACAGTCTATTGTTCAGCTATTAGCCCCCCTCCCAAACTTGCAACAAATGGAAGACTTTGTTGAGAGCAAAAGTTTTTACTTTCAATCAAAAATACTTTTTATGAAAGCAACTTTTTTATTTTCAACCAGAAAGAATTGTTCTGAAAGCAAAAATTAGGCTTCAAAGTAAAAAAAAAAATGCAATGAAATATTTTGTAATAGAGCGCAAAACTTTATGCATTTTATTCCCCCAAAATATTTTGAGAACAAAAAAATGTATTTGAAAACAAAACTCCAATTTAATTTCGCAATTAACCACCCTCCAGTTTGGCCATTTTTTGAGTGTCAGTTCGGCTACAACCAATACTGTTCAGCTTTTCTTTCCGACACAAAGGAGGTCATAGCGGACACCTACGAAGGACTGTGTGATGATGGCGTCTCGCAGTACTGGGCGTTTTTCCGTCCAACTTCTAACGTTACATGGCTAGTAGTTAGCTGCTACGATTCAGTGTCGGTTCATAACATATATTACATAAACGCATACATACTGTAAAATGATAAATCATGCAATTATTCTCAAGCTAACCAAAAACATTTAGCTACGAGCGCCTGTTCTCGCCATTTTCAGTTGAACTCATCAAACTTTCTTTCATGGCAACTCATAAGCAGGCCATGTCCTATTTGTTTCATAGTCGATATATAATAATATTTTTATAGCTTTTTTTACAGAAGGATGAAAGAACACAATATGTCTGTCAAGGAATGCTTTTCTGATATGTCAGATGAAGAGTTAGACCAGAAAGTCAGCGCCATTAAGGCAAGGGTGCCCCATTCGGGCTTTAGAATGGTCAAAGGAAGTCTCCAGGTAATGGGCCATCATGTACAATGGTGAAGAGTTAGGGAGTCTTTGCAGCGTGTAGATGGTGCAGGTATCATTGCCAGAATGATCCAGCTTTGTTGCATTGCTCGGCAAAAATACTCAGTTCCTGCTCCCCTGTCTCTCGCCCACATTGATACAAATCATAAATTGATAAGGTACTAAGATGTATAATGTCTCCATCAAATCTAAGTTATTTAAACTTTTTTATTCTTACTTATTCAGAGACACATTTTCAATGATGTATGAAATTTGAGTTGTTCTTCATCAACTGGTAATACATAAATAATGAAGCAGGTTAATAGGTTAAACATTTCACTTTTAATTCCAATGCTTTTTTTTCAAGATACAACATTGTTGTCTTTGGCAGTGTAGATGGATGTTCAAGGAAGGTAAGTATATTATTTTGTATACATATTTCATATTTCCCATCACCTAATTAACAACCACAATACCAGTCTGGTGTTAAACTTTCTGCGCTGTATTGACGTACCCTGAAAATGACAGCTTCTTTTTTGTATATATGAAAACAACAACTGAGATATGACAGTTCAATCTAAAGCAGCATATATTTTCTTTACTTTCAGAGTGAGAGCTGATCAAGGGGTCAAAAATGTAGATATTGCCAGATGTTCACTGTCCAAGGAACAGGCCGTGGAAGCTTTATTTCTGGCAAAAGTGTCCATAACCAGAGGTAATTAAACTGTTCTGTGTTATTTTTCTCTCTTCCTCTCTGCCTGTCTTGTTGTACATGGAACCTGTCTCACATGCACAGTTTGGAGGAAGAAGGAAGGATACCTTGACCTGTCGAATTCTATCCACCTCTTCTGTGTGGGATATGTGTTCCTACCTCGTCTGCGGGCAGATCTGCAGCATTTCACAGAGAGTTGGAATAATCACCCTTTAAGTACAGAAGCAAACCTGACCCCTGACCAGCTGAGGCATATCGGAATGCTCCAAACACCTGTGCACATTTTTGTGCACTACACAGCTGATTTCAAATGATCAAGTCATCATCAAGCTTCAAGTGGTATTTATGTCTAATAATGACATTATCTTTTATTGTTTGTCCTCATTTGTCTGTTTTTCAGCACAAAGTACTCTGTGGACACTAACTTAGTGTGGACACCAGGTGAGACCACACACACACAATAACAGTCTCTCTCCTTCACCTCATCCCTCTCCCCCTTTGCCCTAAATCCTCTAGGTTATATCAGCTGTGTTGGTGAACCCCTCCTGCATCTGAACTGGCTGACACAGAGGGCACAGCATGATCATAGGTGAGAGGTCACTTGGTCGGGTCAACAGGAAGTACTTTTAAAGAGATACTTTACATTGAAATACAAATAGAGATGTAGTAGTCCCAGAGTTAACTTCTTAGGGCTAGGGGCCAGTATTTTGAAGTTCGGATGAAAAACGTGCCCAAAGTAAACTGCTTGTTACTCAGGCCCAGAAGCTAGCTTTGGATAGGAAACACTCTGAAGTTTCTAAAACTGTTAAAATAATGTCTGTGAGTATAACAGAACTGATATGGCAGGCAAAAACCTGAGGAAAATCCATCCGGGATGTCTGAATCAGTCATGTCACACTGTTTTCAATTGGCATGCTATTCAATGCAGGGTATTTTAGCTCCCAGATTGCAGTTCCTATGGCTTCCACTCGATGTCAACAGTCTTTAGAAAAAAGTTGGTACGTTCAATCATGAAAATCAAGGGAGTAAGACCACTTGTTCCTGAGTTCACGTCAAGTGTACTGTTTTGGATTTTGCGCATAACAGGGAATGCGCGCTCAGTTCTTTTTCTCTTCTATTCAGCAGGTTATATTCCGTCTGAAATATTATAGTGTATATTCATTTTAGGGTATCTGATTATTGATTACAAATGCTGTTTGACTTTTCTTGACGAACTTTACGGGTACTTTTGGGATATCGTTTGTCTGCATGGATGAAAGCCTTTGGGCAGGTGGATTACTGAACAAAACGCACCAACCAAACGGAGCTATATGGATATAAAGAGGAACTTTATCGAACAAAAGGACCTTTTATTGTGTAACCTGGATGCTTTGATATGCCATCAGTGGAAGATCATCAAAGGTAAGCGATTTCTTTTATGCTATTTTTGAGTTTTGTGACACCTCTGCTGGTTATGTTATTATGCTAATTGAGTTTTTGAGTGGGGCACTGTCCTCAGACAATCAAATGTTCTGCTTTCGCTGTAAAGTCTTTTTGAAATCTGACAATGCTGTTAGATTAACAAGAGTCTAAGCTTTTGAAGGGTGTGCAGCATTTGTATTTTCATGAATGTTTGAAATGAGTATTTTTGTAATTTGAATTTGGCGCTCTGCATTTCACCGGATGTTGTCAAAATCGATCCCGTTCACGGGATTGGATCCGTAACAGGTTAATGACCCAAGGTCAGTTTTGCATTTCACCTCCTGATGATTATGATGACTGACCGTGTTAGAATTTTTAAAAACATGGCTTAATCATGCTCTCTCTTTATCCATCTGTCTCTCGTCTGCAGGTATGTTGTGATGTGGGAGAGTAAGCCAGTCCCGTCATTACTACCTCACCCGCTCTTAACCTGTTACGGATCCAAACAAGCAGTTTACTTTGGGCACTTTTTTCATCCGAACATAAAAATACTGGCCCCTAGCCCTAAGAAGTTAACTCTGGGACTACTACATCTCTATCTGTATTTCAATGTAAAGTATCTCTTTAAAAGTACTTCCTGTTGACCCGACCAAGTGATCTCTCTTATATGCATATCCTAGCTTCTGGGCCTGAGTAACAAGCAGTTTACTTTGGTCACGTTTTTCATCCGAACTTCAAAATACTGCCCCCTAGCCCTAAGAAGTTAAGATAATCTTCACGCCAACTGGGGGCCCAAGGCTGGTTAGGAGACACCGCTAGAGACACTGTAATTGTGATGAACTGAGAGAATATTAGGGTAGCACTGTATTTCATTAATCATATGCTGTCTGCCTCTGTTCTCACCTCTTTCCCTTTCTTTCTTCTACACCTCTCTCCACCTTGTCTTTCTTCCTCGTTTTATAATGCACACAATATGTCCATTGAAGTACAGACTGAAAAGCGTTTCACATTCTCCACTAGTTGAAATTAAGTATCTCATTGAAAGGAAGGGAGTTAGATATGCATAGTTTTTTTCTGTATATATGAATTACAAATCAGCCTTTACTTAAATCATGTTTCTAGTCTATTGCATAGTTACAATGTGTAAACATTGATGTCCCAGGAGCAGGAGTGGTAAACACTGTTGAAGTGTATAATTGTAATACATCCATGCAGACACAGCATCATTCAAATAATGGAGTTTGATACACCTGGTTTTGGATATGACTGATTCATACCTGAACCGCACCTTTATTTGCCAAGGAAGAGTACATGATCAGTGAATATATTCAATGTACAGTCTACAATGTGGGTATCTCATGCGTGGTAATAACTACAGTACATGTGTATATAGGACTTGCATTATTGGCACAACAAAGTTATTATATTCTACTCTATCCATAGGCTTCATTAATGCCATTCAGACTTGAAATTGATAGAACAACTATGATAGCTGAGGTTCATAGATAGGTTCTGAAGTAATATTCATACCAAACGTTTTAGGGTCCATACACAGATCGGCTACATACTGTAGCTAGCTACACATCCATAGGCATACAGTTATTTTTATCCTACACAACACAATAAGCAAGTAAATAGTTAGCTAGCTATGTTACTTCAGCTGCATTGCACGGCAAGGCATGCTTACCCAATTGTACATTCAATTTGCAGTAAATGCTTAAGCTAGCTAGATTCTTTACTTCCACTGTTTCCCAAGATGACAGCATGGTTTGCTGGTTTTCTCAGGATTCCCAAAAATATTAAACAGCACAAATTACAATGTCATACTCATGTCATAACACCAGCTAGCTAGCTGGCTAATGTTAGCTAGTCAGCTAATTTGCTAAATAGCGATTTTCGTAAATTAACAAAATTAAAAAAAAATCATTTGTCTCTACATTAACTAACATATTCCTCTCAATTGTACATTTTCTGCTTGACTCGTTATGACGTTATAATTACTTACATTTGCTTCCACCGTAATGTTTTGTCAGCCATCTTTGCTGAAGAAAGTCACCAGGGTCGGGTGGCTCGCGTCAAATTCGTTAATGGAACCACTCGAAATTATTGGTCATATAAAAACCTTGGGACCCAAATGCATAATGAGTGCTCTAACTCCCCCTTGTGGTTGTCTGGAGCAATGAAGCCGTGACGCTGGGTACCTCTAAGTCCCACGGTGTAAGCTTGCAACTTTTAAAGGAGGAACCACTGTAAGACCGAATCCAGGTAGTGAGTCACATTTGTCATCTGTCCTCTTGGTGGTGGCATCAGCTGTAGCTGAATTTCTACGTTAGCTAAATCCAACTCTTTGTTTCGAATCATCTTCACTATATTCTGGATGAAACATGTATGGTTGAATGTCACCATGTAGCTAATAGATGCTCCACTGTCGAAATCATGTTGAAGCCATTATGTCTGATTAGTTCTTTCAGTTTTGCCCAAATGATTGTTGTTAGTGTCCACCTCCTTTTAGAAAAAATACCACCTTGGAGGAGGGACAGGGGCCAGAGCACGAAACACCGCAAAACACAAGTTGTAATCTTTCAGAGACTGGAACAAATTTGTCTGCTTGTATATTTAGCAATGAATCCTCTGATAGGAACATTGCTGAAAGACATCCAATAACTTTATCGAACAAGGACAACCATATATACATGCACAAAAACGTATAGTTCTATCAGTATAACATAGAGCCTTCGCAAAATGCCACAAAGCAGGACTATGCCGGAAGCTGTCACAGGGTGTATCATTCAGCTTGCGAAGCCCTGACCTGCCTTCCTCCTGGGCAATTCTGTCCTAAAAATGCCTCAGACATGATGAAAACAAGCCCAGATTCCCCCAGGGTGAAATTCCCCTTTAAGGTTTCTGAAAAACAAAGAAGAGAACCTGTGTGTGTTGACGCTCTGTGGGACAAGGCAAGTTACACACCACTCTGGGTGATATGGTCCACCTATAGGCTTTTAATGAATGACAAACTGACATGTGTGCAACATTTGAGCGACTGCTCGATCCTTATATAATTATTAAAGCATACGTGAAGAGTGTTAATCCTTACAGTTCATGTTGGAATTTCAATAATAAAAAGCATCAACCTGGTTCTATACAAAGATACTGTATGTTATCTAGCTCTGTCTTACCATGAACTGCTATTACATACAGTATAAAACAATTACCTGGTACTGGTATTTTAAAAGGAAATGTTACCTAGATTTCTTGGATATTATGTTTTTAGTGTTCTTGCAGGGGCCCCTTGTTCTGCGCCTTTGGGTGTATGTCACATTAGTGCAGGCCCAGTGACCTAACAACTCCCTTGCCTGGCCTTCCCCTGCGGCCTACACTGCTCCCAACAACCTGGAACTCCGTTTCTCAACCACACCCACTCCTGCTCCCCACCACAGGGGTCACAAATCACCCAATCCCCTCTCGCTCAACCACAGAGTAGCTCCCCTGGAGCACACAGCAACACACACACACACACACACAATGAGCTCTGTCTCCAAGGGTAGACTGTATGTGTGTGTGCGTGTCTCTGTGCTGGGTTTGTGTGTGAGGACATATTGCTACCTCTCCTGGCAGATTAAAGAGTGTACCTTCCATATTCACTAAAGATCAGACTGCCTGTGGTGACAGGTGATAAAAGATCAGAAATCCTACAGTCACTTGTAAAACTAAAATAGGATCTACTGTGCAGAGAGATGGACACAGGAGTATGTACAGTATTTGCCTGTGTGAAGCAGGATGTGAAATCTGACCACATGAAGCTGGGATGTCCCTCCTAAGATTTAATTTGCTCTTCTGACTATCCATCAACTTCTGGCTGAACCCTATGTCACAGCCACTAACAATCGTAGTGTAGCAGGAGAGAGGGGTTTCGTCGCTGTAGTACATTCATAGATTTATAGCCAGTAATCAAAAATAATGAATAGATTTTAAAGAACAAAAACGTTCTGTTTGTCTTAGACGGACAATATTAATATGAGATGAAAGGTGAGTTCCTAACGAGTTCAGGAAGCCAAGCTAGAGCGATGGGGACAGACTTTTTGATGAAGAGAGACCTTTAGAAAATACGCACATTTTGTCTAACACTAAACACATCAATATGAATTTTACAGTTATAAAGAAGGTGAAATCTTATAGTTATAATTTGATTATACTATATTTAGAAAGCATACAAGTCATTTCCAGTCTTATTCATACAGTTTTGTTGAATAGGAAATACATCATATAAAATGTTTCATGTTTTCATATTTGTATCATATTTGTACTGTGTACTTGAGCTTGTGTCTTCAAAAGTGACTACACCTCAGCAATTTATTACTATTTCTACCAGAAAGGTGAGATTTTAACCTTTCATGGAGTGTGCAGAATTACTAGTTATTGGGCCTTTCATGATAATAATTACTTTTGGCATTACGTAGATATTTTCAATTACATTTAGTTACATTTAACTGGTTTTAAATAGTGAAACATTAAAATATATATTTTTTAACTGATGAAAACACACTGCTTTGCAATGAAGGTCTACAGTAGCCTCAACAGCACCCTCTAGGGTAACACCATGGTTTAGTCGGAGGACAGCTATTTTCCATCCTCTGTTAAAAGGCACAAACTTAGTGTATGTAAACTTCTGACCCACTGGAATTGTGATACAGTGAATTATAAGTGAAATAATCTGTCTGTAAACAATTGCTGAAAAATTACTTGTGCCATGCACAAAGTAGATGACCTAACCGACTTGCCAAAACTATAGTTTGTTAACAAGAAATTTGTGAAGTGGTTGAAAAACTAGTTTTATTGACTCCAACCTTAGTGTATGTAAACTTCCGACTTCAACTGTATATTTTAATAGCAATATAATAGCTTTTGGTTTCTAATGATATCAGATTACAACAAGGCTTACAAGACAAATGCCGACATCAAATGCCGACATCAAATTCAAAGCAGTCGTTGCACTGCCTGAACAGCTGACTTACAAAGCAAATGCCACAGTCTCTTCTCTCTGCTTTCTAAAGTGTCTAAAAAGGCACCCAGGCTGGTAGCTGCTTTCCCCGAGCGATGCTCCTCATCCCAGTACCATTAAGTTTAAAGATTGTTCTGAATATGAGATTGTTGGCTATTGTCTGTCTTACCTGCACCTCTTTTCTTCCAGACCTCATTTTACTACAATCCCACTGACACACCCAGTTTTCGGTCCATTTGTAAACAAGATAGATGCATCTTTAGTAGAGACCTGGGTTATAGCAGAAAGTAGGGTAAATAGAAATATGATAAAATAAAGTGGAGCCTGTGGCTGGTGGGCCTGTGTGCTGCATGCCACAGTTTGTTCAGTGTTAAACCAATAAGATATAGCTAGTGTGATGGAGGTTGGGCTGGGCCAGCAGTGTGTCCCCTGCCTCTGTATCAGTGGCTCTGATTTTCGGTGAGATAGTAGGGTCGGTCTGTGGGTGTGTGTGTGTGGAGGGATGGTGTTTGCTGTTGTCTTACGATCTGGCAGCCATGGGCAGGTGTGCGTTACAGCAGGGAGACTGTTAGCCTTGGAACTCAGCTCCACAGTATACTGTGTGTGTGTGTGTGTGTGTGTGTGTGTGTGTGTGTGTGTGTGTGTGTGTGTGTGTGTGTGTGTGTGTGTGTGTGTGTGTGTGTGTGTGTTTATATGATTAGGGACATTTTCTCGGCAGGTGAACAGCAGTCAGGTAGGATAGAGAGATGTATAACATTTGGATAGAAAGTGGAGGAGCAAAATAATTTGTGAACATTCAGTCCTTCTGTCTTTCTCTTTCTCCCTCTATTTAATTTTCACTTAGGATTAGGGAGGACAATTTTTTATTTTTATGAGCATGGCCTTATTTCTATTACAGCATATTGGATGACTGTCATTCATTTTCCATTCACCAGCTCAACGTAACATTGATTGGTTTAAGCTACTACATGATACTTGAATTTGCCCTGTACCCATCAGGAGGTTGCTACAACTTAGCCTACAAAGTTTATAACGTAGGTGCATAGGTTGAGAGACAAATTGCAAAAAACAAGGTGATCACCCGCACACATTTCACATTCATAGCAGCCACATACAGCATCATCACTTTGCTAGTTGTATAATTCCATCTCTCATCTACACGCTTTCCTCCTCTCATCTTTCCCTTAGTTTGTGGACTTCAGTGCACAACACAACAGCTGTCTTTGACCACGCACAAAAACCTCTCCAAGCCAAACCTTAATATCATAACCACTAACCACTACACAGCCTATATCGTTGTCACCATATTAACGTTATATTCAACAAACTAGAACTAACACATGAGTAAACCCACAATCCAATCCATGTGTACAATCATGCAGTAGTGCACAGCAAGCAGTTTAGCAGTTACACCGGCGGGCCCCGGTGGCAATACATTAATGAAACCGAAAGCTAGCTAACCTAAATATCACTCCTCTCTGTTTGAGTTAGGTTGTTGAGTATAGGCTAAATTAGCTGCATTAGCTAAGTAAGTGAAATGCAAACTAAGAATTTAAAAAAAATATCAAAAGATATCTTTCTCTCTCTGTTGCTTCACCTTAATTTTTTTTTAAATGAATTTGTTCTAAACTGTTGAGTTAACTACTGAACACACTTTATGCACTTCAGTGCTCGCTAGCTGTGGCTTATGCTTTAGGTAAATTCTCTGATCCTTTGATTGGATGGACAACATGTCAGTTCCTTCTGCAAGAGCTCTGATAGGTTGGTGGACATCCTCCAGAAGTGGTCATCATTTCTGTGTCTATGGAACCATAAGCCTCCTAGGTTTGGTATTGAAGTCAATGTACCCAGATGAGGATGGAAAATAGCTGTCCTCCGACTACACCATGGTGTTACCCTAGAGGGCCGCCTCCTCATTGGCTACTATGTTGCAATATCAATGTTACAGCCAGGTCAGCAAGTCAGTATTCGACGTCCATCCATGTCTGAGGACGTAAGCATCTGCATTGCATGTTTGAATCCAGCATTATAAAGTTGTTTTTGAATTTTTTGTTTTAAGCCTGTCCCAAACCTTAACTCTTACATTAACCAATCTGAGGTAATGCCTAAACTTACACCTAACCTTACAAATGTGCAGTTAATGCCTACATTTATGCCTACATGTTTGAGAAACATGGATGAATGTTTAATACTGACGTGAGACTGTGAGAGCTTGCAGTGTTCTCAGAGCCGCCTTGTTATTATAAATTTCAATATTCTCCAAGCCGCCTCGTTTGTTGATACAATGTTTCAATATTCTCAGCGTCACCTTGTTGATGCACAATGCTTCAATATTCGCAGAATGTTTCCCTTCCTGGCGAATAATGCAGATAGACAAATGTAAAAATTAGCTGGGCACACACATTATGAGGAACAGCTCTGACTGCAGCGCAACGAGACATGTTTTTTGGAAGCGCATGAGACAATGGCACTGTCACAGTAGACTGTATGCATCTTTCTACAAGGGTGGCTTTATATAGCCTAGCAGGGGGTCGGCAACCTTTTTAAAATTCAGTGCCAATTTACAATTGATCCTACCATTTCTAAAGATCTGTGTGCCTGTTATGATTTTCATACACGCATTGTAGGCTACCTAACTGTGCCCCCAAAAAAGTCTAACTGTCCACAAACTGAAGAATTCTATAGCGGGCTACCAGACAGAGGCGCTGTCCATTCAGCACCACACCACAGGGCTCCACTATACCTACCTGTACCGAGGCGATGTTCATTAAGCGGTGCTGAATCATGGGCGAGAGCTTAATGTGTAGATATTCCTTTTGTATTTCGTGATTTTTATCATTCTTTGGTTGAATTTGTTTGTCTTGTGTGTCCTTGTTGATTGTAGGCCTAAGTAAGTCCTTTGATGTACAGTACCAGTCAAAGGTTTGGACACACCTACTCATTCAAGGGTTTTTCTTTATTTTTACTATTTTATACATTGTAGAATAATAGCAAAGACATGAAAACTATGAAATAAAACAAGGAATCATCTAGTAACCCAAAAATATATTTTTGATTTTAGATTCTTCAAAGTAACCACCCTTTGCCTTGATGACAGCTTTGCACACTCTTGGCATTCTCTCAACCAGCTTCATGAGGTTGTCAGCTGGAATACATTTCAATTAACAGGTGTGCCTTGTTAAAAGTTAATTTGTGGAATTTCTTTCCTTCTTAATGTGTCTGAGACAATCAGTTGTGTTGTGACAAGGTAGGGGTGGTATACAGAATATAGCCCTATTTGGTAAAAGAACAAGTCAATATTATGGCAAGAACAGCTAAAATAAGCAAAGAGAAACAACAGTCCATCATTACTTTAAGACATGAAGGTCAGTTAATCCGGAAAACTTCAAGAAATGTTAAAGTTTCTTCAAATGAAGTCGCAGAAACCATCAAGCGCTATGATGAAACTGGCTCTCATGAAGACCGGCAAAGGAAAGGAAGACCCAAAGTTACCTGTGCTTCAGCGGATAAGTTCATTAGAGTTACCAGCCCCAGAAATTGCAGCCCAAATAAATAATTCACAGAGTTCAAGTAACAGGCACATCTCAACATCAACTGTTCAGAGGAGACTGCGTGAATCAGGCTTTCATGGTTGGATTGCTGTGAAGAAACCACTACTGAAGGACGCCAATGAGAAGAAGAGACTTGCTTGGGCCAAGAACCACAAGCAATGGACATTAGACAGCTGGAAATCTGTCCTTTGGTCTGATGAGTCCAAATTTGAGATGTTTGGTTCCAACAACCATGTCTTTGTGAGACACAGAGTAGATGAACAGAGGATCTCCACATGTGTGGTTCCCACCGTGAAGCATTGAGGAGGAGGTGTGATGGTGTGGGGGTGCTTTGCTGGTGACACTGTCAGTGATTTATTTAGATTTCAAGGCACAAACTTCTTCAGGATTGGTGGGTCCCAAGCGGGACGGTTGAGCTAAAGTAGGCTATTGCGATTAGTATGAGGTTGTAAGTAACAAGAACATTTCCCAGGACATAGACATATCTGATATTGGCAGAAAGGTTCAACTCTTGTTAATCTAACTGCATTGTCCAGTTTACAGAAAGAATACCATGCTATTGTTTGAAGAGAGTGCACAGTTTTGAACATTAGGCACATTTGGGCAGTCTTGATACAACATTTTGAACAGAAATGCAATGGTTCATTGGATCAGTCTAAAACTTTGCACATACACTGCTACCATCTAGTGGACAAAATCTAAAATCTACCTTGCACCTGGGCTGGAATAATACATTATGGCCTTTCTCTTGCATTTCAAAGATGGTACAATGAAAAAAAAAAAAAAAACGGTTGTTTTCTTCATTGTATTATTCATTTCTTTTATCTTTTAGCTCTATTCCATAACTTTTTAGCATGAATAACGCTTTGAATTTAGTACATAAAGATAATTTATTTTTTTATTCTGTACAGGCTTCCTCCTTTTCAATTAGGTTAGTATTGTGGAGAAACTACAATGTTGTTGGTCCATCCAAATGTTTCTCCTATCACAGCCATTAAACTCTGTAACTGTTTTAAAGTCACCATTGGAATCTTGGTGAAATCCCTGAGTGGTTTCCTTCCTCTCCGGCAACTGAGTTAGGACGGACGCCTGTATCTTTGAAGTGACAGGATGTATTGAAACACCATCCAAAGTGTAATTAATAACTTCACCATGCTCAACCGGATCTTCTGTGTGTGCTTTTTATTTTTTACCTATCTACCAATAGTTGCCCTTCTTTGCGAGACATTGGAAAACATCCCTGGTCTTTGTGGTTGAATACATGTTTGAAATTCACTGCTCGACTGAGGGACATTACAGATAATTGTATGTGGGGTACAGAGTCCATGCGACTTATTACGTGACTTGCTAAGCATGTCACGACCGCTGACATAAGTAGACCAAGGCGCAGCGTGCATGGTTGAGTTAAACATGTTTTAATCAATGAAACTCACCAAAAACAATAACGTACCAATGACCGTAACGCACTGTGCAACACAGCAACTACACACAATAAACAATATCCCACAACATAGGTGGGGGACTGAACACACTAAATAGGATTCCCAATTAGAGACAACAACTAACAGCTGCCTCTAATTGGGAACCCAAACCAAACCAACATAGAAATTACAACATAGAACCCTAAACCCCCCTGGTCACATCCTGACCAAAAACACCATAGAGAAGCCAAAAAGGGCTATCTATGGCCAGGACGTGACAAAGCAAATATTTACTCATTAACTAATTTAGGCTTGTCATAACAAATGGGGTTGAATACTTATTGACTCAAGACATTTCAGCTTTTCATTTTTTATTTATATGTAAAAATGTCAATAAACATTGTGTTGTCCAATTAAAAATTATCTAAATGTAATACATTTTTTATTCAGGCTGTAACACAACAAAATGTGGGAAAAGTCAAGGGGTGTGAAGAGTTTCTGAAGGCATTGTAAATGACAATTGTTTTAGATCTATTTTACCTTATAATTGCTGGAGATAAACGTGGAAAATCAAATCAAATTGTGTTAGTCACATGCGCCGAATACAACAGGTGTAGACACACTTGCCAGTTGGTCAGTGCATGCTCGCAGTACACGTCCTGGTAATCCGTCTGGCCCTGCGGCCTTGTGAATGTTGACCTGTTTAAAGGTCTTACTCACATCGGCTGCGGAGAGCGTGATCACACAGTCTTCCGGAACAGCTGGTGCTCTCATGCATGTTTCAGTGTTATTTGCCTCGAGACAAGCATAGAAGTAGTTTAGCTCATCTAGTAAGCTCGTGTCACTGGGCAGCTCTCGGCTGTGCTTCCCTTTGTAGTCTGTAATGGTTTGCAAGAGGCGAGCGTCAGAGCCAGTGTAGTACGATTTGATCTTAGTCCTGTATTGTTGCTTTGCCTGTTTGATGGTTCATCGGAGGGCAATGCGGGATTTCTTATAAGCTTCCGGGTTAGAGTCCCGCTCCTTGAAAGCGGCAGCTCTAGCCTTTAGCTCAGTGCGGATGTTGCCTGTAATCCATGGCTTCTGGTTGGGGTATGTATGTATGGTCACTGTTGGGATGACGTCATCGATGCACATATTGATGAAGCCAATGACTGATGTGGTGTACTCCTCAAGGCCATCGGAGGAATCCCGTAACATATTCCAGTCTGTGCTATCAAAATAGTCCTGTAGCTTAGCATCTGCTTCCTCTGATCACTTTTTTATTGATCTAGTCATTGGTGCTTCCTGCTTTCATTTTTGCTTGTAAGCAGGAATCAGGAGGATAGAATTATGGTCAGATTTGCCAAATGGAGGGCGAGGGAGAGCGTTGTATGCGTCTCTGTGTGTGGAGAATAGGTGGTCCAGAGTTCTTTTTCCTCTGGTTGCACATTTAACATGCTGATAGAAATTTGGTAAAATGGATTTAAGTTTCCCTGCATTAAAGTCCCCAGCTACTTGGAGCGCCGCCTCTGGGTGAGCGTGTTCTTGTTTCCTTATGGCGGAATACAGCTCATTCAATGCTGTCTTAGTGCCAGCCTCTGACTGTGGTGGTATGTAAACACCTACAAAGAATACAGATGAAAACTCTCTCTACAGCTTATCATGAGATACTCTACCTCAGGCGAGCAATAGCTTGAGACTTCCTTAGATATCGTGCACCAGCTGTAGTTTACAAAAATACATAGACTGCCGCACCTTGTCTTACCAGATGCTGCTGTTCTATCCTGCCGGTACATCATATAATCAGCCAGCTGTATGTTGATATTGTCGTCGTTCAGCCACGACTCCATGAAGCATAAGATGTTACAGTTTTTAATGTCCTGTTGGTAGTTTAATCTTCCTCGTGACTCGTCGATTTTATTCTCCAAAGAGTGCACGTTTGCTAGCAGAATGGAGGGAAGTGGGGGTTTATTTGATCGCCTACGAATTCTCAGAAGACAGCCCGACCTTCGGCCCCTCTTTCTCCTCCTCTTCTTCACGCAGATCACAGGGATCGGGGCCTGTTCCTGAGAAAGCAGTATATCCTTCGCGTCGGGCTCGTCAGAGTCAAAAAAGGAAAAAAATGATTCTGCTAATCCGTGGTAAGTAATAGCAGTCCTGCTGTCTAGAAGTTATTTTCAGTCATAAGAGACGGTAGCGGCAACATTATGTACAAAATAAGTTTAAAAACAATTATTTACAAACAACGCAAATAGAAAAAGAAAACTGAATCGGCTGGAGACACGTAAAACGTCTGTCTGCCTTCTTCTCCGGCGCCAATCATATGGCAGCAAACTTAAGCATATCAACTTTCCCACAGTAATGTTTATGAAATGCTGTGCTATTATGCAGAATTTTAATTGTACAGCATTTTAACTTGCAGGGATGGGCACTCTCGAATGTCTTAAATATAGGCTACCCCAACTTTCTCTGTTTCCTATTTATATCATGTTAAATATTAGCCACTATCAGTATCGATTGTCAGTAGGCCTTAACCCACATGCCAATTTACTGTTAATTCCCTTCAGTTAGTATAGCCTTATCATTACATTTAATTACATAGTTTCGTTTACCTTCATTTGCTTCCTCTGTAAACACCGTCACCGCCATGTGGTTTTTGCTGAGGATCATTAGTAACAGTTGATTAATTTATTCCTAATATTCTGAACCTATTCTCTCGATATATTCTGGTGAATCTGTCAACAAAACTCAAACTAAAATGTACACCGTATTTAAGGGGATGGCTTAAGATAAATGTACTGAAAACCCTAGTGAGAAACCCATGAAACCCATTAGAAAATATTTTGTCCAGCAAGTGGGAGGGTTTTCAGCTGCTGAATGAAATGTATTCAGAGCATGCAAGGTAGCCGCACCTGCAAAGCGCGTTACACGACTGAGTAAGGTAAGTCTGAATACCAAATACTGAGAAGTACGTAATAATGAGAAGTATGTAGGAAAGAGGTGCGTAGGAAAAGCGCCCGAATCGGCTTCAAAGGGATTTCAATTTTGGAAATCTGTTCCAAATTATTCTCACGCATAATTGAGAGATGTGATCGCATGTTTGAAATTATTATAATTTAGTCAAATGTTACATCTGTTTGGGCTTCTTGCGGTCAATTTGCAGTCTACAAATTATTTTTATTTATGTCCCCCTGACCATCAGCTTAAGAAAGAATTGGTCTGTGGCTGAATCTAGTTGGTGTTCCCTGCTTTAGAACATAATGGACAAGAAAATAGGTCACAGTTTATAGAACAAACTGTATTATTTAGGCAAAGAGGATGGAAAACCAAGAGGGTTCGGTGACGGGACCACGTGACCTGACCAGTTGGGAAAAGTTATCAGTACATGTATACACAGAGCCAGGAGTTATTTCCTGGTCAGGTCAGATGGTCAGGAACAACTCCTAACCTTAGCTATACGATCTAGGAACTGCAAACACTTCAAAGCATTCAGATTCCACCCTTTTAATTCTACTAATTGTGTCAGGTGACACAATCCACATTGCTTTTTCTTCTGAGATCAAGCCGCAGAGTCGCCCATCCTGTTCTGTCACTCACTGCACATGATGGGACAAATATACATAACCGCAGGGAACAAATAACTTAAAACACACAAAAACCTACCTTCAGCTGCGTGAGAACAAATTCAACCACAGGGAACAAACACATAACACAAAACACACAAAAACATCCTTCTTCTAGTACCTTGACCAAATATTGACTCTGCTTCTGCATCTTCTGCATCCTTTATTGCTGACACGGAGCCCCGCCGATCCATGACGACTGGTCTGCCGATGTATTCGTCCGAGGTAGTTTCAACAGGCTTTTCCGTTGCGATGGTGCCGAAGACCCATCTACCAGCCCCGGCCCGCTAGCTTTCTGAATCGCCGTGTCTCTAGCTCACCTAGCGTAGACCAGCTCACATGCGGAGACCTCACCTGGCATAACTGGTGCCTCCAGAGACGCAATTTTCACTCAATGCCTAGGTTTACCTCCACTGTACTCACATCCTACCATACCCTTGTCTGTACATTATGCCCTGAATCTATTCTACCACGCCCAGAAATCTGCTCCTTTTATTCTCTGTTCCCAATGCACTAGACGACCAGTTCTTATAGCCTTTAGCCGTACCCTTACCCTACTCCTCCTCTGTTCCTCTGGTGATGTAGAGGTTAACCCAGGCCCTGTAGCCCCCAGCACCACACCTATTCCCCAGGCGCTCTCATTTGTTGACTTCAGTAACAGTAAAAGCCTTGGTTTCATGCATGTTAACATCAGAAGCCTCCTCCCTAAGTTTGTTTTACTCACTGCTTTAGCACACTCCGCCAACCCTGATGTCCTAGCCGTGTCTGAATCCGGGCTTAGGAAGGCCACCAAAAATTCTGACATTTCCATCCCCAACTACAACATTTTCCCGACAAGATAGAACTGCCAAAGGGGGTGGAGTTGCAATCTACTGCAGAAATAGCCTGCAGAGTTGTGCACAAACAATTCGAGCTTCTATTTTTAAAAATCCACATTTCCAGAAATAAGTCTCTCACTGTTGCTGCTTGTTATAGGCCCCCCTGAGCCCCCATCTGTTCCCTGGACACCATATGTGAATTGATTGCCCCCATCTATCTTCAGAGTTCGTACTGCTAGGTGACCTAAACTGGGATATGCTTAACACCCCGGCCGTCCTACAATCTAAGATAGATGTCCTCAATCTCACACAAATTATCAAGGAACCTACCAGGTACAACCCTAAATCCGTAACCATGGGCACCCTCATAGATATCATCCTGACAAACTTGCCCTCTAAATACACCTCTGCTGTCTTCAACCAGGATCTCAGCGATCACTGCCTCATTGCCTGTGTCCGTAATGGGTCCGCGGTCAAACGACAACCCCTCATCACTGTCAAACGCTCCCTTAAACACTTCAGCGAGCAGGCCTTTCTAATCAACCTGGCCCGGGTATCCTGGAAGGATATTGACCTCATCTCGTCAGTCAAGGATTCCTGGTTGCTCTTTAAAAGTGCTTTCCTCACCATCTTAAATAAGCATGCACCATTCAAAAAAAATTGAACTAAGAACAGATATAGCCCTTGGGTCACCCCAGACTTGAATGCCCTTGAAAAGCACAAAAACATCCTGTGGCGTACTGCATTAGCATCGAATAGTCCCCGCGATATGCAACTTTTCAGGGAAGTCAGGAACCAATATACACAGTCAGTTAGGAAAGCTAAGGCTAGCTTTTTCAAACAGAAATTTGCATCCTGTAGCACTAATTCCAAAAACAATTAGGACACTGTAATGTCCATGGAGAATAAGAGCACCTCTTCCCAGCTGCCCACTGCACTGAGGCTAGGAAACACCACGGATAAATCTACGATAATCGATCACTTCAGTTTTCTACGGCTGGCCATGCTTTCCACCTGGCTACCCCTACCCCGGCCAACAGCTCTGCACCCCCCACAGAAACATGCCCAAGCCCCCTCCCCCCCACTGCTCCTTCACCCAAATCCAGACAGCTGGTGTTCTGAAAGAGCTCCAAAATCTTAATTCCTACAAATCAGCTGGGCTAGACAATCTGGACCCTCTCTTTGTAAAATTATCCGCCCAAATTGTTGCAACCCCTATTACTAGCCTGTTCAACCTCTCCTTCGTATCGTCTGAGATCATCGAAGATTGGAAAGCTGCTGCGGTCATCCTCCTCTTCAATGGGGGAGACACTCTAGCACCAAATTCTTATAGACCTATATTCATCCTGCCCTTCCTTTCTAAAATTTTCAAAAGCCAAGTAAACAAACAGATCACCAATTATTTTGAATCCCACTGTACCTTCTCCACTATGCAATATGGTTTCCGAGCTGGTCATGGGTGCACCTCAGCCACGCTCAAGGTCCTAAACAATATCATGACCGCCATCGATAAAAGACAGTACTGTGCAGCCATCTTCATCGACCTGGCCAAGGCTTTCGACTCTGTCAATCACCGCATTCTTATCGTCAGACTCAATAGCCTTGGTTTCTCGATGACTGCCTCGCCTGGTTCACCAACTACATCTCAGATAGTGTTCATTGTGTCAAATCGGAAGGCCTGTTGTCCGGACCTCTGGCAGTCTCTATGGGGGTGCCATAAGGTTCAATTCTCAGGCTGACTCTTTTCTCTTTATATATCAATGATGTTGCTCTTGCTGCTGGTGATTCTCTAATCCACCTCTACGCAGACGACACCATTCTGTATACATCTGGCCCTTCTTTGGACACTGTGTTAACAAACCTACAAATGAGCTTCAATGCCATACAACACTCCTTCCGTGGCCTCCAGCTGCTTTTAAATGCTAGTAAAACTAAATGCATGCTCTTCAACCGATTGCTGCCCGCACCCGCCCGCCCAACTAGCATCACTACTCTGGACGGTTCTGACTTAGAATATGTGGACAACTACAAATACCTAGGTGTCTGGTTAGACTGTAAACTCTCCTTCCAGACTCACATTAAGCATCTCCAATCCAAAATTAAATCTAGAATCGGCTTCCTATTTCGCAACAGAGCCTCCTTTACTCATGCTGCCAAACATACCCTCGTAAAACTGACTATCCTACCGATCCTTGATGTCATTTACAAAATAGCCTCCAACACTCTACTCAGCAAATTGGATGTAGTCTATCACAGTGCCATCCATTTTGTCACCAAAGCCCCATATACTAGCCACCACTGTGACCTGTATGCTCTCGTTGGCTGGCCCTCGCTACATATTCGTCGCCAAACCCACTGGCTCCAGGTCATCTATAAGTCTTTGCTAGCTAAAGCCCGCCTTATCTCAGCTCACTGGTCACCATAGCAACACCCACCCGTAGCACGCGCTCCAGCAGGTATATTTCACTGGTCATCCCCAAAGCCAACACCTCCTTTGGCCGCCTTTCCTTCCAGTTCTCTGCTGCCAATGACTGGAACGAATTGCAAAAATCACTGAAGCTGGAGACTTATATCTCCCTCTCTAACTTTAAGCATCAGCTTACCGATCACTGTACCTGTACTCAGCCCATCTGTAAATAGCACACCCAACTACCTCATCCCCATATTGTTATTTTTTGTTGTTGTTGCTCTTTTGCACCCCAGTATCTCTACTTGCACATCATCATCTGCACATCTATCACTCCAGTGTTAATGCTAAATTGTAATTATTTCACCTCTATGGCCTATTTATTGCCTTACCTCCCTAATCTTACTACGTTTGCACACACTGTACATAGATTTTTCTATTGTGTTATTGACTGTACATTTGTTTATCCCTGTCACGATCTCCAGAAGGGACAGACCAAGGCGCAGCGAGGTATCCAGTATACATGCTTTATTTAATACACGTAACTGGGCAAAAACAACAAAATGAACGTAACGAAGATCGGGATACTGAACATAACTAAACACACACCAAGCTATGCTCAAACAATAACCCACAATCCCCTAGTGAAAACTACAAACATATATATGGTTCCCAATTAGAGGTAATGACACTCAGCTGCCTCTAATTGGGAACCATTACCCCAACATAGAAATAGAGAACCTAGAACAGAAAAAACCCTACACCAAAACAAAACAAAACACGCCAGCCTGTTTTCTCAGGCCTGGACGTGACAATCCCATGTGTAACTCTGTGTTGTTGTTTTTGTCGCACTGCTTTGCTTTATCTTGGCCAGGTCGCAGTTGTAAATGAGAACTTGTTCTCAACTGGCCTACCTGGTTAAATAAAGGTGAAATAAAAAAAATATTTCAAAAAATCTGATTCCAACTCAGAGCCACCAGAGGGATTAGAAGGAAATTGTTTCAGAGGAGTTAATCAATTAATCAATTATATGCTAGAACCTTGTTACCAACACATTTGTCACAGCGAGCTAAACAGTATTTAGGCCTAGAACTGCTTTCAATCCAGGTTTCAAACAAGCCTCAACCATACTGTATGTTTTCTCTAAAGAGATCAGATGTTGAGAGTGACAGTAATTGTGATGGGTTGCGTCAGGGGACAGGCTAGGTACTGGAGGAACATGGCAGCAGGGGTAGAACAAACAGGACTACAGGTCTGAAGGGCCCACCTGACTCACTCTTCACATTGTGTTAGGAAAATTGTGTTGAGCCTGTTCATGTTGTGTTAGGGTTCATGTTGTGTTAATATTTCCAACAGCATAACTGTGCCTCTGTAGAGACAGGGGATCAGAGAGGCCTTAGTCTCAACATCAAAACTTTATTGTACCTGACATGAATCACATTTTATCACCGCATTCAAAGTAATTACTGATAAACCATTGGATAAAGTACTATTTTCAATTCAAAATGATGTTATTGTGTATTGTATTATTGTAGTGTTATAGAGGCAATACAACTTGATGACATTACATTACTCACCCATGTGTGACCTACCTGTGTGTTGACTGTGATCAGATACAGTGAGTAATGCAGTAGTAGGAGGAGGAGAAGAAGGAGGAGCTCTAGAGGAAAGTTCGGAAGAGCTTATAAATAATGTGTCCCACCTACATGGAGACTCGCTCTCTCTTTCTCTCTCTCAAATCAATTCAGTTCGATTAAAAGGGCTTTATTGGCATGGGAAACATACGTTTACATTTCCAAAGCAAATGGAATAGACACAATTGATTCTTTCCAGTGTGTCAAATAGTTATCTTTGTGCTTTCTCATAATTTGGTTGGGTCTAAATCTGTTTCTGTCCTGTGGCTCTGTGAGGTCTGTTTGTGTTTGTGAACAGAGCCCCAGAACCAGCTGGCTGAGGGGACTCTTCTCTAGGTTCATCTCTCTGTAGGTGAGGGCTTTGTGGTAGAATGTGTGGGCATCGCTTCCTTTTAGGTGGCTGTAGAATTTATTAGCTATTTTTTGGATTTTGATAACTAGCGGGTACAGTCCTAATTCTGCTCTGCGTGCATTGTTTGGGATTTTGCATTGTACACAAAGTATATTTTTGCAGAATTATGCATGCAGAGTCTCAATTGGGTGTTTGTCTTATTTTGTGAATTCTTGGTTGGTGAGTGGACCCCAGACCTCACAACCATAGAGAGCATTGGTTGAAGTATTTTTAGCCAGCTCCTAATTGGGAGGTTGAGTTTTATGTTCCTTTTGATGACATAGGCCCTTCTTGCCTTGTCTCTCAGATCATTCAAAGCCTTGTGGAAGTTACATGTGGTGTTGATGTTTAGGTCTAGGTAGGTGTAATTATTTGTGTGCTCAAGGGCAACAGTGTCTAGATAGAATTTGTTGTCTTGGCTACTGGATCTTTTTTTGGAATGCCATTATTATTGTCTTACTGTGATTTACAGTCAGAGCCCAAGTCTGACAGAATCTGTGCAGAAGATCTACAGTAGGTGCTGCTGTAGGCGCTCCTTGGTTGGGGACAGAAGCACCAGATCATCAAACAGTAGACATTTGATTTCTGAGTCCAGTAGGGTAAGGCCGGCCGGGTGTTGCAGACTGTTCTAGTGCCCTCACCAATTCATTGATATATATCTCTCTTAGTCCAGCTCCTCAAACAGACTCCTCTGAGTCCTGGCAGATAGGAGGTGGCAATAAACAACAATGGGAGCCGGGCTGAGGCCCAACACACAGACACAGACACACGCAGACAAACACACACTTTCACCCCAGTGGATATCTACTTATGTGTTAAACATGGCTCTGATAAATTTAGACAGACCGATAAAGAGAAAGAGAAATACCTCCTTTTCAGGGAGCCAAGGCCACTGGTTCTAGTAAAGGCAGTAGAGGCATCTGTAGAAGGCATAGACTGTGTCCCAAATGGCAGACTATTCCCTATATATTGCACTTCTTTTGACCAGGTAGCATAAAAAAAAAGTTGATTACTATGTAAGGAACCGGGTGCCATTTGGGAAGCACACATAGTCTCCATCCATCTCCATCATGTAATTGTCATCCATCCCTTTTTCTCTTAAGTCCTTTTCTTGTGGCCCCTCTCCCTGGCCTTTCTAAAGCCCTGTTGATGAGCAGGCCGGGCCGGGGCTCTCAGGGCAGCAATAATCTCTCTTTAGGGTTCTGAGAGAGTGAAGTGAGCCATAAGAACCCTCTCTGTCAGCCATCAGAAAGAAAAAGTCATAATTATAGTGCTTTCTCTCTGTCGCATGGACTCAAATAAAGCTTCTTGCCTGAGCCCCTTTACACTCCCCCCTGCCCTGACACACACACACACATGCAAAAACACACACACTCACACACCCTTCAATAAAGAGGCACTAATCAATCAGGGGCTCCCCTGCCACAGCTTCATCCTGCTCCCTGTCTGAAAGGCGGACTGACAGCCCTTAACCTCCCAGCATTGTCAGGGGAGACTGATTGGGCTTCTGACTGGCTACCTCAGCCACCAGCAAGAAAAGCACGGGTTAAAGGGTCCCCATTTGAAATCGACAAACACTGAAAAGTTCTGGACACCTGCTTTTAAAGCGATGCTTGTTTCTGCAGTTCTATCCCCTCTTTTTTGTTATTTGCAATTTGGGGAGTTGGAGGGGAATGGGGTTGTTTAGGAGGGAGAAGGGAATCTGGTGAATAAGTGTGTGTGTGTGTGTGTGTGTGTGTGTGTGTGTGTGTGTGTGTGTGTGTGTGTGTGTGTGTGTGTGTGTGTGTGTGTGTGTGTGTGTGTGTGTGTGTGTGTGTGTGTGTGTGTGTGTGTGTGTGTGTGTGTGTGTGTGTGTGTGTGTGTGTGTGTGTGTGTGTGTGTGTGTGTGTGTAT